>SJYC01130044.1:0-21871 GCA_006408675.1 Madoqua kirkii | reverse complement strand
TTTTTTTTTTTTACCAGTTAGACACATGATACTATTTGAATGATAGCAGTATAACACATCTGTAACAAAATTATCTATGTGTGAAAATCTGTATGTATATACACAGACATATATGGATATATGCACATACACACACCCAAAATATTTTTCAGTTCTTCTCAAAATGTCAAATATAAAGAAATTCCAGTCGTGTTCACTCAAATATCATCTAGTTTTAAGTACAAATTTATTTACTATGAGTAGGTGCAAGACTCTCTGTCTTCTATTGCAGAGATGCCTAAATCTACATACAGAAATACACATTATTTGATTATAAATTACTTTCACTTTATTTTTCTTTATAATTGTATTAAAAACTTGTCTTGACTTTTGAAGAGAGATTGAGTATCTTTTAGAGTTGAGAACCACTATATTTTACTAGGATTTTAGTTTTGCACACAAAAGAAGAGAAATGGGGATTAATAATGATGAAATTAATCCATAGTAAAATTTGTTGCGTATATCAGAATAAAGATGAAACTTAACCATTAAAGAAAAAAGAAATGCGGACCAAAATAAGATGTCAAAAACGGCAAATATGTCACACAAAGTATATACATAGAGCACTGAGCCCAGGATACTGCTGTTGAGAGAAATGTTATTAAGATCCCTCAGAGGCCCAGATTCCAAATGTAGAGGGAGAGCGCCTGGGAGGAGGTGGGGGGAGGTGGGGAGGGAAGCACAGCTGTTGCAGGGGGCAGGTTGGAAGACCAAGGGACGTAAAAATCACTCAGTCATGTCCGACTCTTTGCGACACCATGGACTGTAGTGCATGGAATTCTCTAAGCCAGAATACCTGGAGTGGGTAGCCTTTCCCTTCTTCAGAGGATCTTCTCAACCCAGGGATCAAATCCAGGTCTCCTGCATTGCAGGCAGATTCTTTACCAACTGAGCTCTCAGGGAAGCCCTGGAAGGCCAAAGGCCACTGTAATTTTACAAGTGGGTTATATGCAGTGCATAGAGAGGTCATTTTCTCTTTCAAATCATCAGTTAAGAAAAAGAAAAGACTTCCCCTAAGCACTTACTAATTCATTTACCATGTGCCAACTCTGTCCTAAGATCTTTAATTCTTCCCTCAACCCAGTGAGGTAGGTATTATTGCACCTGCTTCACAGGTGGAGAAACCAAGGCTCACTTAGTAAGCAAGATTTGAACCAGATCTACTTGACTTCAGCTCAGTATGACATACTGTCCCTATAAACTTGCCAGTGGGCTTGTTTTTATTTTTACAGACTGTGGTTTAATTAAGGTCTTCTGTCTTAGTCAGCAAGTTCAGTCTATGATATGTGGCTGAGCCTGACTCTTCAATGTTAAAGGCAACACAAATATAAAATTCAAGCACAGACTAGAACTGATATGAAGATATTTACATATTTTTGAAAGAGGTAAAATGATATTTATACAAATGGAAAACATGCTACCTTATTGAATGGGAGACTTATATAAAAATTTCAATTCTCCCCCAAATTACTGTATAAATGTAATGAAGTTCCAATTGGATTCCAAGTGGATTTTTTTAACCTGTTTTAAACTGTCTAAAAGTGGCTACAAAAAGTAAATGTCTGAAAAAGACCAAGAAAAACTCTCACAAATAGTTGGAGGGTGACATTTCTTATCATGTATGAAAACATATAAAGAATGGATTGACATAGAAATAGAGTGGAAAACCCAGAAAAAGATCCCAGAAAAGGGAGATGGATAAAAAACAAGATCCACTGTATAGCACAGGGAACTATGTTCAATATCTTATAACTAACCATAATGGGAAAGAATATGAAAAAGAATATATATGTGTGTGTGTATGTGTGTGTGTATAGCTGACTCATTTTGCTGTACAGCAGAAATTAATACAACATGGTAAATCAACTTTATTTTAAGAAAGTTTTTAAAAACTTAAAAAAGAAAAAGAGCAGTCTGTTTTTTCAGTGGTGCTGATAATCTACTCAGGAGGGAAAAAAACAGTGTTGGATCCTCTGCCTCACATCGCATTTTAAAAATTCCACCTAAAGTAAGGGCTTAAAAATGATAATAAAACTGCAAAATTTTTACAAGAAAATTAAAGAGTATAGATATGGATTTATCTCTCCCAAGGATCATGGCTGAGGGAGAGGGTAGTATGGAACAGAAAAAAATTTGTTAACCAAGGCAGAACATTTAGACGCTATAAAGAAAGACAGGCATATGTAACTATATAAAGCCCAGTACAATAGTGTAGTGAAAGCAAAGGCAAATAATAGATTGGGGAACATAGTTCTAATGCAGACGATTGCTAAAATGTTACAGTCTAGGGACCTCCGGGTGGTCCAGTGGTTAAGAAGCAGTGCTTTCACGGTCAAGGGCCTGGATTCAATCCCCACTGAGGAACTGGGATCCCACAAACCCCATGGCATGACTCAAAAAATCGAAAAAAATCCACAAGTGTGTATTTAAAAGTTACTGTCTAAACAATACCAAAATTTTCTAAGAAATGACTAAGACATCCAATAAATAAAGGATATGGAGAGACCATTTAGAGGGATCAAATTCAAATATCAATACCTGTGAAGAGATATTTAACTTCTCTAGTAGTCAGATAAATGCAAATGAAAGTAGCAATGAGAAATCATTTCTATTACAAAACTAGTAAAAATTTAGAAGAGTGATAACTCCCACCATGGGTAGAAATGTTAGGGGAAAGGCTCATCTTTATATACGTATAATTAGAGGAACCGTGAAATGTGTTTTTAGAAAGAAATTGAGCAATAATTTTTTAACATAAGGTATGCATAACCTTCACCTTAGTAACCCACTCCTTCCAATCAGTCTTTTAAAAACAAAATTATAGTAAGAAAAGACACTTGTCCAAGGTCAAAGATTTTCATGTCAGCGTTCTTTGCAGCTACACTGATTCAGAAACAAGAATAATGTCTATCGATAGAGGAATAGCTGACTCAAGTGTGGAGCATTTATTCCATAGCATATTGTGTACTAGTCACTCAGTCATGTCCGAATCTTTGTGACCATAGGGACTGTACCCCACCAGGCTCCACTTTCCATGGAATTCTCCAGGCAAGAATTTTGGAGTGAGTTGCCATTCTCTTCTCCAGGGTATCTTCCCAGCCCAGGGATTGAATCTGGGTCTCCTGCATTGTAGGCAGGATAGAATATTGTGTGGCTCTTAAAAAAGATTGAGTTGGATATCACTGCTTGCTGAGTTGGAGGGATTATCAGGATATGTTTTTAGTGAGGAAAGCAAATGTAGATAAGGGTATATAATATGACCCATTTTTGTAATTATGACCCCTATAAAGCATACACATATATTTATGTATATAAATGACTATGTGAGCATGAAGAATATTGTGGGAAGATTCAAAACAGTTTGATACCAGTAAACATAAGAGAGTTATATGGGTGGGGGGAATGTGATGTGTGTGTGGCAGGGAATCCTAGAGGTTTAAAAAAGATAAAATATAAAAGAATGCTGACCTTAATAAAATTCAGACGATTGCTAAAATGTTACAGTCTAGGGACCTCCGGGTGGTCCAGTGGTTAAGAAGCAGTGCTTTCACGGTCAAGGGCCTGGATTCAATCCCCACTGAGGAACTGGGATCCCACAAACCCCATGGCATGACTCAAAAAATCGAAAAAAATCCACAAGTGTGTATTTAAAAGTTACTGTCTAAACAATACCAAAATTTTCTAAGAAATGACTAAGACATCCAATAAATAAAGGATATGGAGAGACCATTTAGAGGAGATCAAATTCAAATATCAATACCTGTGAAGAGATATTTAACTTCTCTAGTAGTCAGATAAATGCAAATGAAAGTAGCAATGAGAAATCATTTCTATTACAAAACTAGTAAAAATTTAGAAGAGTGATAACTCCCACCATGGGTAGAAATGTTAGGGGAAAGGCTCATCTTTATATACGTATAATTAGAGGAACCGTGAAATGTGTTTTTAGAAAGAAATTGAGCAATAATTTTTTAACATAAGGTATGCATAACCTTCACCTTAGTAACCCACTCCTTCCAATCAGTCTTTTAAAAACAAAATTATAGTAAGAAAAGACACTTGTCCAAGGTCAAAGATTTTCATGTCAGCGTTCTTTGCAGCTACACTGATTCAGAAACAAGAATAATGTCTATCGATAGAGGAATAGCTGACTCAAGTGTGGAGCATTTATTCCATAGCATATTGTGTACTAGTCACTCAGTCATGTCCGAATCTTTGTGACCATAGGGACTGTACCCCACCAGGCTCCACTTTCCATGGAATTCTCCAGGCAAGAATTCTGGAGTGAGTTGCCATTCTCTTCTCCAGGGTATCTTCCCAGCCCAGGGATTGAATCTGGGTCTCCTGCATTGTAGGCAGGATAGAATATTGTGTGGCTCTTAAAAAAGATTGAGTTGGATATCACTGCTTGCTGAGTTGGAGGGATTATCAGGATATGTTTTTAGTGAGGAAAGCAAATGTAGATAAGGGTATATAATATGACCCATTTTTGTAATTATGACCCCTATAAAGCATACACATATATTTATGTATATAAATGACTATGTGAGCAGGAAGAATATTGTGGGAAGATTCAAAACAGTTTGATACCAGTAAACATAAGAGAGTTATATGGGTGGGGGGAATGTGATGTGTGTGTGGCAGGGAATCCTAGAGGTTTAAAAAAGATAAAATATAAAAGAATGCTGACCTTAATAAAATCCACATGAATGATATGACCCAATTTATGTAAAATTGTATGTATATGTATGTATAAAACTGTACATGGAGAGAGAAGTAGGAAAGAATATTCAGTAAATATTAATGATGTATTCATGGATTGGATGTACTAGATGACAAGTGCCCCCCAATTAATATACAGATTCAATCCAACCCCAGTAAACTCAGCAGGCGGTGTGTGTGTTTGTGTGTGTCCATGTATGCTTGTATGCATATATGTGTTATATGTAAATTCACAAGCTAATTCTCAAATTTATATAAAAATGCAAAGGGCAGAGAATAGCCAAGATATTCTTGGCAAAAATTTAAAAGAAAAAAAAAAGATGTAGGCGAGAGGAGAGGTGGAGGTATCTTGCACTTTCAAACATCAAGATTCAGGACTTACGAAGCCACATGACTAAGAAAGCAAGCTCATCTTCTGAGAAGTGACAAAGGATATTTGAGGAGAGTGGGTCAGTGTATTTAAAGAGAAACAGAATCTGTAGGGAATGTTGAGCAGAAGCTTGTAATCATAAAATCCCAGGAAATGCTCCAATAGACTCAGAGACCACCTATGTCTCCTCTGATAAATGGAGATAGTAACACCCAGGACCTCCCAGTACTCCGACGACTCTCTGAGTAGCCCAAGGGTCCTTTCTGGAAAATATTTTGAGACCCGATTTAGTCTATCTGGTGCAAATAGGCCTTATAACTAAGAAAGCACTTGAGGGACTGTCAGATCTAATTGAATTGGGCAAAATGTCAGAGAAACCTCAGATGAGTTGTGTGAAGTCTATGATCCACTCATCTATCTGTTCATCCATCCATCCATTCTGTTCAGTGGGCCTCTTCCTTGTATCATGCACTGAAAGTGAAAGAGCAAAGTGCAAAGTGTTAGTCACTCAGTCGTGTCTGACTCTTTGCCACCCCATGGACTGTCGCCCACCAAGGGGAGGGGAGACCGGTGGCTCTGGGAAAGGAAGTGGGACAGAATTCTCCAGGTAAGAATACTGGAGGGAGTAGCCATGCCCTCCTCCAGGCGATCTTCCTGACCCAGGGATTGAACCCGGGTCCCCTGCACTGCAGGCAGTTTCTTTACCCTCTGAGCCACCAGGAGAGCCAGGTATGATGCATTGGGTGCTAGAATAACATCATTGCCATCGTTTGGTGATCAGTTATTTGGCAGTTCTGTGAGTAAATTTGTTCAGGTGTTTGTGGAGCACCAACTATTTTGAGCTGAGCCTTTTGCTGAGCATTGTGGAGAACACAGGGGTGGAAAAAGGAATTCTCTCCACTCTCATGCAGCTTATGATCTAGACAAGGAGACCATTCAGTCTCCCACAGTGAGAATTCAATGCAGAAAACAAGCTAACACTTGTCACGGCGCAGAGGGTGGGCGCCCTGAGGAGGGAGCTCAGAGAAGCCGACTCTGGGTGCACGAAAACATCTCTGGCAAGGAGACAGGGTTGGAGCTAGGCCTTATCATCTCAGCTCTCATCTTCAGAGAGGGGAAAAAAAAAGACTCCAAACTTGAAGAAATAGTGCAGTATTAGAGTGCAGTCATAAACATAAAACATTAACATGTAATTCCCTTATGCTTTTGAAAAATTACTTCATAAACGCAAAGTAAAATATTTTTCCCTTTTTATTACCTGACAATTACATATTAAGAATTTCTTTTTATGTTTAAAAACATATGCAAGCCGGGGAAGGCAGACGCCAAAATGTAATTGCTTTCCTTCTATAAGAATCAGATGTCATTTTCTTCCAACTCAACTCTGAAAAGAGATAGGAGAAAGCAAATTGTTGTATACATTAAATTTGGAAACATCTGATAGCTTTCCTCAATTAAACTATTTAAATGGAAAAAGATTGCTGTACAGCTCTATCATATCCCACTGAATAAAACCTCAGCTGAGGCAAATTGGCAGTGGCAGGTACCAAATGTATCGGCAATAATGAGATTGGACAACCCAGTGGAGGTCATTGGTAATTGTTATTATATGCAATATTGCACTGTCAGAAAAAGAAAAAAAAATCAACAACTCAGTAGCAGGCAGGGCCAGTGCTGGGGATCTCATAAAAGTGTCTGGGGCCACCTAGCCAGGTGATTTGAGGGGTGTCAGGAGAACCTGAGCATCCAAAGTCATAAGTCTGCTCTTCATGGGGGGAATCTTTTGCAGCCTGATGGGCACCCTCAGGATGTAGGGGGCAAGTCCCCACGCACCTTACTAGCCAGCCAACAAGGTCTCAGAGGCGGCACCGGGACACAGAATAGGGATGGGGAAGGGGGAGGGGAGACTGGTGGCTCTGAGAAAGGAAGTGGGACAGAAGTGAAGACAAGTTTTGTGTACTTGTTGTGGTTTTGCTGACCCTGATTCAAGGCACTGAGAGTTAGTTATTTTCCCTTCAACTTTCCAGATGTGGAGAAAGAGAAAGAAGCATGCTCTCTTGTTCTGCAGGATTTCAGATCCCTCTCATTTGAGGCTCCAAATTCAAGGAGGAAGGGGTGGGCTGCCAGGGATCTAAGCAAGCCTGCCTGGTTGCATCACCTCTGCTGAGGCCTGGGCACCATCCAGATTAAGATGACAAAACTAGTGCTCGATCCTGTGCAGGTGGCAGACACATCCATCTTTGATGAAGACAAGGAAATATATTTGACCGCCATTACTCCATCCCAAGATTGGCTCACGCCTAGCATGCTGCAGCTGAGAGCACATCATTACAAAGTGCAGCATCTCATGCTCTGGTTCAATCACAAGGGTGATCAGCCACCACCAAGGGGAGCAGATTCTTTTTACTAAGCAAGCCAAGGACAGAGCTCAAGGTCGGGGACTAGTCAGAAAGTGTACTCAGAGGAGCCCAACTCAAGTTGAGATAAAGGAGAGTCTTCAGGGCTTCCCTGATGGTGCAGTGGTTAAGAGGGGAGAGAACGTGAGCAGGGTTGGGGGTGCACCCGGTGAGCTGCAGGGACAGTGTAGGGGCCGACTTGCCTGACTGTAACCAGGTCCTGTGCCTGGAAGTGGTGGCAGAAAAGAGCGAAATGTGAGGTCCAGACCCTGAAGGCTGGGGTGCGGAATCAAAAAGTTTCTTAGGCTACCTATTTCTTACTCCCCATTTAATCACAGGACCCTTTGACTTAGCTGGAAGTAATAGTAATGGAAGAAAGCATTTCTACAGTGCTTTCTATGTGCCAGGAACTATTCTGAGCACTTTACACACAATTAATGCATTTAATTCTTCACTATCACCCTTTGAGGAAGGTTCGATTATTATCTCCATTTTGCAGATATAGAAACTGAGGCATGGTGAGGCTGTCTTCTGATCCTCCCTGGCAACTAGGTGACCTCTGCTATAGTACTTTGCTACCTTTTTATGTGTGCAGGCATTATGGTATGGTGGAGTATATGCATGGATGCTAACAGTCCAGTACACAGATATGCTATTTCTGTTCATGCCTCATCTCCCCTCTTCAGCTAGAGTTCCAGAAGGGCAAACACTGCCTCTTCATCTTTGCATCCCCAAAGCACCTTGATGTGTATAATAGATGTCCAGTCAATTTTTGTGGAATGGATGAACTAAAGATTTTTAAACAGGGGCTGATGCAGTAAGCAGCATTTCAGAGGGTCTGCTCATTGGCGGAATGGACTGAACAAGGAGAGATTGGAATCAGGGTCCCACGTGGTTTTGATCTGTGCCCTGTGGTCAGGCTAAGGATCTGTTCAGAGAACCTGGGACTATCTGGGCTCTCTGCTACCTCCCAGGCTGCTCCTGTCTTTGAGATCTTAGTCCCGAGTTTTCCTGTCCTCTCCTGTTTCCTACCTTTGCACAACCACATTTCTTGCCTGAAAGAGGCTTTCTAAGGCCAGAGGTGTCTGGCTCTCTGTAGACTGTGAGGTTGCTAGGAACATCTTGTCTTCAGCCCTAACATTAGGTTCATTTAATTAAGGGCTGCAGACATTGAGAAGACCTCTCAACTATCAAAAGGCATTTGAAACAACTCACAAACACAATTAAATTTAGTCCCAACAATAAAAAGAAAGCAGGCACAATATGCTATTTCACTGTTTCTAATCACCAGTTAACAAAGCAGGCAATTAAGGCAAATGCTGGAGTAGCTACACACCCAGCGCTAGGCTTTGTTGCTCTTGTCTGGTCTCTGTAGCTAACCGCACCTGCCTTAGAAGGTCTAGGGGATGTGCATTTTGTAAGTGAAGACTTGATAGTATAATTTTAATTGGAGGACATTTTTAAAACCTAACTTTCTTTAAAATGTAGACTACAGAAATTAAGGCTTGACAACAGTCTTTCTGGTTGGTGGAAAATTGTTGACGATAAAGATTCTCTAGTTAGAGAAGACATGCTTTTCCCCCAGGGGACCTTAAAATAATCTCTGGAAAAAATGAGAGATGCTAAACTATTAAAGAAGGGCATGGATTCAGAAAAAAACTGAAAACCGTTGCTATACCCCTATCTTCATCTCACAGTACTCTTGGAGATGGAGCCTTGCCCATGAAAGTTGCCTTGGAAACTCTTTATGAAAGAGGCAATATTTTAATAGATATAGCTTATATGGTCTTGATCACAAAGAGTCGGACATGACTGAGCGACAAACACACTACATTACACATTTATACCCCCTCTTTGTTTAAAAAAAATGTGAGATGAATAAATCTCTGTGGATAATTTCTAGAAATGCTAGGATACATTGACACCCAAATTCCCTTTTATTATGTGCCAGCCAGTGAACTGGCTTCTTGAAGTACAGGATGAATAGAACAAAAGGGAAGAAAATTAATCCAGATAGGACAGAAACAGAAAGAGAGCTCCCATATAATTGACTATGAGGTAGTGTGTACTAAGTCACATGGATCTCATCAATCAGGACACTTTTGGATGCAAGTAACAGAAGATTCAGCTCAAAATGGGGATTTGTATCTCCTATAACAGGAAATCCCAACACAGTGAGGACCCGCTTCTGTGCGCTCCTCTCCCACCTCCCATCTGCAGGGGTCTGTCCTCAGGCGGAGAGCAGCCTGGCTTGAGCAGTTGGGGACATCACTTTTTAACCGTGTCCTGGGTTACGTCTCTGCTCACAGGTGCTTCTGGTCATCAGTGAGGGAAACTTCCTCAAAGTCCCTAAGCATAGGTTGTGACCCAGTTGGGGGATGTAGGGCCCTACAGCCAAGCCTTCAACCAATCAAGGCTTGCTCCTAGTTACACAGGGGAGGAGTGGCCACCTGCCCCGAAAAGGCAGTGGGCGGGAAAGACATGCTGGAAGGTAACCAGCATCTACTTCCCCATGAATTTATTGGGCAGGAGCACAGGATTCTTCCTGGAAGGCACAGTGCGGGGGAAGGCTACTTTATCTGACCGTGACCTGACGGCTTGTTCTGAGTTCTTTTTTAAGATGGCAAAGAGTAAGAATGTGGTAAGTGGAGGAAATAGCAGAAATAAGCCCAGGCAGGGCTGCTCTTCACAGGTCCTGTGGCTGGGAACACTGGTGTGTGGATAGTGTGAGGAAGCAAGAACATGGATCAGGGCATTGGTGAAGGGACTGGACAACAGGCACCAAGCAGCCTCTATTCTAATCCTGGGGTTCTGACTAAGCGAGGTGCTGTTGAAATGGCTTCTCACTGTTAATGGAGCCCTTACAGTACAAAGATCAGATCCAGAAAATGTTTCTGAATGCCGTGGCCGAGAATCCATCCTCGGGGCCTGCTGGAGGGTGGCAGCCAGCCTCAGAGGCCATCATGTCTTTGGCAGAGCATTGAAACTGGTGGATATCAAAACAGTTAAGAGCTGACTCTGGGGTCAGACTGCTTGGACACACAGGACTAATTTTCCTTTGTGCCATTCATCAGCTATGAGCAACCTTGCCTCAGCCCCCTCATCTATGAAATGGGGACAATAATGTTCCATAGTACATGTTCCGTAGAGTGAAGTGAGCTGTTCATATAAAGGGCTTAGATGATGCCTGGTATGTGGTTAACCTTCCACAATTGTTAGCTGTCGTCATTGTTAAAGGCTGAGGAGGGTGAAGGGCTGCTTTACCATGACAATTCCAATAAGGGAGCAAGTGGCAGTTTTCACTGTGTGTGTGTGTGTGTGTGTGTGTGTGTGTGTTTCCCCCACAAATGACAGTTACCTCTAACAGAAGGCAGGGAGTTGAGGCAGGGTGTCCAAAGCCCTCAATGATCTGAAAATTAGCCTGAGTGTCTCTTTGGTTTGATTGCCAAATGAAATTCACATACCTTCTTTCTTACCTATACAGTTGAGTTCACACTCAGATCTAATCTACTAATATTAATCAGTGATACTCATTCAGTTTGAGTGATTGAAGCTATGACATCTACATTAAGTATCAGTACTTACTGTGACAACAAAGACTCATTAACCAAGATTGACCTGGATTAGGAAATGGCAACCTGCTCTGGTTGCTGGTTGGGAAATTCTTGCCTGGAAAATTCCATGGACAGAGGAGACTGTTAGGCCACAGTCCATGGGGCATGACTGAGTGAGAGAGCACAACCAAGATTAAGGTAAGAGAGTTGCAAATTTTCACCCCACCCAAGAAAGTCTTCCATTCTCCTTCTTTCCCACCTTTTCAGATTCTCTGCCTTTTCCAGACACCACAAGAACCCCTAATGCTTGCTTGCAAGTTGAATTTATGTGAGGATTATCAAAATATGAAGTCCTTATGCAGCCAGCATATGCACATAACAAGATGGGATACTTGAGAGCAAATTTTAAAGAAGCACATTTTAAAGAAGCTGACAACTGGGCACAATATGGAAACTTTCTCACGAATCTTTATTACCTTACTTTTTAATTGGAAAAAATTTCAAATCTACAAACTATTAAAAAAAAAACAAAACAGCACAATGAATACCTCTCTGTGCTATACCCAGACTGAATGACTGTTAACAAGTTACCACCTTTTCTGTCTCTGCTTCCCTCCCTCTCACCACCCTGCTCAGAATCACTGGCAAGCAAGTCGCAGACATGTTGACACCTTATCTCTAAATATATTTCAGCCTTTATCTCCTAAGAATGAGGACATTACTCTACTAAATCATGATATCATCACTATGCTGGAGAAGATTAACAAAAATTCCCTAGAATATCTAAGCTCTACTTTTGGAACTATAATCCCCCCCGCGTTCTGCTAGTATTGGTTTTCAAATACATGGAAGCATATTTGTGTGTGGCTGAGCTTATGAAGTATTGTGTGTGTGTGGGGGGGGAGTTGTATATGGGAACATGAATGAATGAGTATATGTGAGTATACGTGCATGTGTGAGCATGCCTGTTGTATATTCATGTTTGTGGGGTGTGTGTGTGTGTGTGTGTGTGTGTGTGTGTGTGTGTATGTATTGAAGAAGAGGATATTGGGATCATCTTTGAGCAAAATCAACCAAGATGTACTAGAAAGAATATGCTTCAATTTTTTTTTCCTCCAATGCATTTGAAGAAATAAGAGTTAAGCTCCAGACACTGTTGAGTGGAACTGATCTCGGCGAAGGAGGCTGAGAATACTGATGGTTTTGTTCCCCTTGACAGATTGATTCAGGTGTTCCTCTTGCGTATCATCTTGGAAGGGCTCTCTCTGAAAAGGAACAGGCACAAAAAGTCCTTTCTCTCCTTAAAAGGGTCAGCATTACCTTCTATTTTCCTCGCCAGGCCTGCAGCTGACGCACAAAAAGAGGTGTAATTACCATGTGAGGTGCGCTGATCGCTAGGGCCTGGAAATGCTGAACTGCTCACTCTGCTCAGAATACATTTCAATTTGGTACTGTGAATTTTACATTGAAATGAGTTTTTTCTTTAAAACCCTAGAGAAAACAGCCTCTGCACAGAAGCATTAACAAATTGCTTTGCAAATCTAAGCTAAAGTGAACATTCAATTTGAGGAGGTCAAACTGAGCTTGGGCCCCGAAACCCAAACTTGGCCCAGCAGCCCGAGTTCGCTCTGGTTGGAAGTGACCACGGGTTTGACCTTGCTTTAGCTGGTGCCATGCGCCCACCTCAGCCTCTCTCTGGCTGAGTCCTTTGGGGCCCTTCCAGCTGCCATGTGCCTCTGACCAAGATTTGGGAAATTTAGGGCCCAGGAGATGCTGAGACTTGAGGCCCTCTGACGAACAGCCTTGTTCTGCTGTGCAGTCACTTAGGTGAGAAGGACTCATGGAAGCAAAGTCTAGGCTGGTGTGGACAGGGGCAACGGAGCACTTGCTTCTCTGCCTTCACTTTACAGGGCAGGATGCCAAGACCAGGGGGAGGGTTCAATGGCTGTCCAGCATCTCCCGACTTGTCCCTGCCATCACCGAAATAGTAACACTGATTGTCAACAGTTTGCTAAACATCTTGCTGAGTGGTTTACATTTTCTCATGTAAGACTTCTAGTCATCCTCTGTGATTAGACTTTTTTTTTTTAACCAATTGCTCATTTATCTAAGTAAGGAAGCTAAAGCCCAGAGAGGTCAACTTATCTGAGGTTGGGCAGCCGAATTTGTGCCTGGACCTGCTCTTCACGATTCTTCATTAGAAACCAGTGTTACTGGCTTACTCTTCCTGGAGTCCTGCTCTGAGTGGTCCTCACCACACCCGCCTCGCCTTGTCTTTCCTCCGCTGTCAGAGACGGCTTCGCCCTAACCCGCCAGCCTTCAGACCTCCCTGCCCTTGTTGCATCCACTCCCTGGGCAAAGGGAAGCCCCTGGAGTAGCACTCCAGTCGGGGAGCCCTGAATCTTAGCTGTGGATAAGGTGTGTTCTGGTCCCTCACCCCACATATTTCTGACCCGGCCTCCTGGAGGCAAGGAGGAGGAAGTTCAACCACACATGTGTCCTGAGTGTGCCTCAGTTCTCAGCACTGAGCCACTCTGTGGACCCGCTGTCCACACCGACTCTCACACCCAGCACGGAGGGAAGGCTGGGGACACAGAGCCAGAGTCTATGGACTTTGTCTTCCATTTCATCCCACATGCATCTATATGAGAAAGTGCTAAAGCCCTGCAAGGTCCAAAGAGCTGCATGAGATGAGATGTCCAAGGTTCCCACCAGCCTTGCACCAGCCTCTTACAGTCACTTCTCAGGAATTAAATAGGAACTAAATAGGAGATCCTACCTGTCCATCCTAACGGAAATCAGTCCTGAATATTCACTGGAAGGACTGATGCTGAAGCTGAAACTCCAATATTTTGGCCACCTAATGGGAAGAACTGAATCCTTGGAAAAGACTCTGATGCTGGGAAAGATTGAAGGCAGGAGGAGAAGGGGACGACAGAGGATGAGAGGGTTGGATGGCATCACCGACTCGATGGATATGAGCTTGAGCAAGCTCTGGGAGTTGGTGATGGATAGGGAAACCTGGCATGCTGCAGTCCATGGGGTCGCAAAGAGTCGGACGTGAATGAACAACTGAATTGAACTGAACTGGCCGTGAAGTGGCCCTGGGGGTGTCCTGGCCAGTGGGGCCTTGGCACCTGGTTGGGGGGTGGTGCAGAGGACATCATCAGGCCTCACTGGCTGTCCTGAATGCAGCTTCTCTAGGGCAACAGAGAACAACTGACCCCAAACAAGCATACAAAACTGCCGTAAACCTGGTCCCCTGGGCTCTTGCCATGGAGCCTGGGGCAGCTTGGGGACCTGGATTAAAATAATACGTTTTCAATTTGGCCTTAAACGAATTCACCAAATCGGCATCTTTGATGTCAAGTGGAAGTGAATTCCACAAATCTCAATTTATTTTATGGGGAAGAGTTATTGATTTTTTTTTTTTATCGTCTGCTTTTCCTTCTTCTTCCCTCCCAGCTGCCAAGCCTCTTCCACCTGGATTGAATTGTTTGATTTAAGAGCGGCAGTTCAGAAAGAGGAAGAAACGCCTCTCCCTTCATTCAACACCTCCCCACCCTGTTATGCCCAGCCTGCCTCCCTTCAGCTGCAAATGCCAGCCCCCAAGCAGGAGCAGTGGAAACAGCAGCGAAGGGATGGGCCCTAGCCAGGGTTTCCCTCGCTGGTCTGGAGCCAGCATACATGCCCTCGCTCACCCCTTCTCTGCCTGCACACACATCCGGCCGGTTTGATACTTGTTTATGTCGTTTTCTCATAACCTTTTTCTGTGTCATTCATCTACGTGAGGCACTGCAGGGGCTGCCCGTTGTCCCTGCCACACACCCACCATCCATGGCCTAGCACACAAAGCCTTGTAAATCCAACCCCAGCCTGTCTATCCAGCCATTTCTCTAATGAGCCTTCTACTCCTTTCCGGAGCATCTTTCATTTGTGGAGGTATTTGTATCTCCAGGGCCTGCTGACTGCTAGGGGCTCAGGACTTGTCCTGAGAAAGCAAGTGCTGTGACACACACAGGGCCACGCTCACCCTCTCTCTGCTCACGTTGCCCTCTTCCTCTGGGTACCAGTGTGCCCTCAGTCACTCTGGCCTGCCCGAACTCCAGTTACTTCCTGTTGGACTCCAAACTTGGCACATCTCAAATAGAACTGTTGATTCCCCCCACCAGGCTCAGCCCTTGCTGTCTTTAGAAACGGCCTCACCATATACCCAGCGCCTCCTGTGAGAAATCCAGCAGCCATGCCTGGTTCATTTCTTCCCCTCGTATCCACCTCCAGTCCATCAGTAAAGCCTAGTGGTTCTGCTCCGTGGCAGACAGGATAATGGTGCCCAAAGGTGTCCACATCCAAATCCCCAGGAACCTGGGAATATGTTACCATGCATGGCACAAGGTTCTTTACAGGAGTGATGAAGGTTAAGGATCTTGAGATGAAGAGGTTAACCTGGGTTATCCTGATGAACCCAGTGTCAGCACAGGAGTCCTTAAATCAAGGACCTTTCTGGCTGTGGTCAGAACAAGAGAAGACATCGAGAGATGGATTCAACCACTCATGGCCGGCTCCCTAATGTAGGGGCTATGTGCAAGGCTTGGGGAGTGGCCTCTGGAAGCTGGAAAAGGCAAGGGATGGGATTCTCCTTCCAGAGCCTCTGGAAAGGAATGAGCCCTGCCAGCATCTCGACTTTAGCCTTTTGAGATCGGAGTTGAATTTTTAACCTAGGGAACTGTCACCTGATGATTTCATGTTGTTTAGAGCCACTGAGTTTGTGGTGATTTGTTATGGCAGGGACACAAAATGGGCCCAGCCCTCCATGAAGATCTCCTGAACGCGGCCTCCCTGCCTCTTCTGTCCTGGTCCAAGCCACCCAGACCCTGCTGGGGCTCCCTTGCTGGTCCCCTCCTGCTCTTGTGTTTCCAGCCTTCCTCGACCCCTCTTCTACCTCCTGCAGTTGATTATCCATCGGGGGCCAGAGTTCTCTTTGCATTTCCTTGCTTTTTATTCTGAAATAATTTCAAGCAACTAGAAAAGTTGCAAGAAGAAAACAAAGAACTCTTATGCCCTCAATACTCACACTCACCCATGCTTAATGACTGGCCATGTTTGCCTAAGAGCTCTCTCTCTCTCAGATCACATCATGTCCCTGCTTCTAACCTCTGGTGGATTCCCAGTGAAGATGGGGTGAAGTCCACCCTCTCCAGTATCCTCTGCTTCGGCTCGTTCCTTCCTCGATTCTCACGTTATCCTTCCCGGCCCTCCCAGGCTCTCTGCTGGCTATTCTGCCTTTGTATCATGTTCTTTCTCCTCTCACTTGGGTCTTGCTTTCAGCATCATCACCTCCCAGATCTTTCTTTTAAAGTACCTTCTGCCCCAAATAGCTACTCTCCATCATGTTCTATTTTCTTTACAGCATGTCTCGAGGTCTGAAACCATCCCATCTCATTCTGTGCTTGTTTATTCATTTTCCACTTGTGTGTATCTCTTTAGGAAAGACTACCTCTCATTCTAAAATTCTAGAACAGTACTCAGCACACAGTAGGTGTTCAACAAATGTCAGTTAACTGGCTGATTTTCTGCGACACCCCTGAGCCCTTTCTGAGTAGCTGACTGCTGCAGAGCTGTGTGGCTTTATTCCGATGCAAGAATATTGTTTCTTTCCCTTTTAAATCTTTGCCTCTCAAGCCTGGGCATTGGCAGGACCTCAGGATCCTGCGGAATTTTCCTTGCCGGTGGGAGCGCCTCCGCGTGGAGCGCCTGTGTGCCTTCCCGCACACTGCATGGTGCCTGGCACTGAGCTCTGCAGTCAATCTGGTGCCCCTGATGGAGGCCCAGGGTCACATATCCTCTTCTTCCCACAATGTGCTTCCCTTCTAAGATTTTCCACGTGCTGTGAACTTTCTAACATTGTCTATTCCCTGAGCCCCTCTTGTGGAATGATAAACAGGGCAGAGAGCATCAGTCCCCTTTAATGGATGTTGAAACTGAAGCGGAGGCAGGCTAAGTTGCGTGGTAGTTCACGGCAGAACAGATCTCAAGCCCTGTGCCTTTTCTGCAGACCACAGAGCAGTTGGCTGTCTCCCCTCCCCTCGGGGACCGAGGAGCCCAAACCTGACATTCTGAGCACAAAGCTTTTAGCAGAGGAGGGATGGGCAGGAAGCAGTGTGGTGAGCTCTGAGTGTGTGGGGGTCTAATAGCTTTTCATTTCCTTTCCTTTCATTCATACAGTTGTTCATTCACTCAGCACTTCATTCAGGCACAGCCATTGAGTGTCCTGGCTTCCTGCGGGGCTCACAGGAGGGCCCTGGAGGAGGAGGTAGGGCCTATCACAGGCAAGACCCTCCACTACCTTCTGTCCATCTGTCTGTGGGATGGTGGGCTTGGATTGGAGACAGCATCCTGGCAGGTAAGGGATCGACTCCCTTGATGTTCTGTGCTTAGTCACTTGGTCCTGTCTGACTCTGCAACCCCATGGACCATACAGTCCATGGAATTCTCCAAGCCAGAACACTGGAGTGGGTAGCCTTTCCTTTCTCCAGGGGATCATCCCAACCCAGGGATCGAACCCAGGTCTCCTGCATTGCAGGTGGATTCTTTACCATCTGAACCACAAGGGAAACCCACGAATACTGGAGTGTGTAGCCTATCCCTTCTCCAGCGGATCTTCATTACCCAGGAGTTGAACTGGGGTCTCCTGCATTGCAGAAGGATTCTTTACCAACCAAGCTATGAGGGAAACTCCCCTTTATGTTAACTCAGCACAAATGACCAAGGAATCCTTGCAAAACACTCAAACTGGAACTGACTCTCTCCATACAACAATTGGGTATTGTTTTTGCTTTGGCTCCATCCCTTCATTCTTTCTGGAGTTATTTCTCCACTGATCTCCAGTAGCATATTGGGCACCTAATGACCTGGGGAGTTCCTCTTTCAATATCCTATAATTTTTCCTTTTCATACTGTTCATGGGGTTCTCAAGGCAAGAATACTGAAGTGGTTTTACATTCACTTCTCCAGTGGACCACATTCTGTCTGTGGATGTGACTGGTGATAGAAGCAAGGTCTGATGCTGTAAAGAGCAATATTGCATAAGAACTTGGAATGTCAGGTCCATGAATCAAGGCAAATTGGAAGTGATCAAACAAGATATGGTAAGTGTGAACGTCGACATTCTAGGAATCAGCGAACAAAAATGGACTGGAATGGGTGAATTTAACTCAGACGACCATTGTATCTACTACTGTGGGCAGGAATCCCTCAGAAGAAATGGAGTAGCCATCATGGTCAACAAAAGAGTCCAAAATGCAGTACTTGGATGCAATCTCAAAAATGACAGAATGATCTCTGTTCGTCTCCAAGGCAAACCATTCAATATCACGGTAATCCAAGTCTATGCCCCAACCAACAATGCTGAAGAAGCTGAAGTTAAACGGTTCTATGAAGACCTACAAGACCTTTTAGAACTAACACCCCAAAAAGATGTCCTTTTCATTATAGGGGACTGGAATGCAAAAGTAGGAAGTCAAGAAACACCTGGAGTAACAGGCAAATTTGGCCTTGGAATGCGGAATGAAGCAGGGCAAAAACTAATAGAGTTTTGCCAAGAAAATGCACTGGTCATAGCAAACACCCTCTTCCAACAACACAAGAGGAAGATTCTACATACGGACCTCACCAGATGGTCAACACTGAAATCAGATTGATTATATTCATTCAACTGATAAGGCTTATGCAAACCTGTGTCTCCAGTTCCTGGAGGGAGCAGGTAGAAAGAAAAGAAAAAAAGGTCTCAGTTCTACTTACAAAGGTGTAGTTTACCAAATTGCTTTAAGTCATAATTAGCTTGAGGGCTCTTTATATCTGGAAATCACAGAAAAAAAAAAACCAGCAATATTTCAACATCCCCTATACCACCCTAGATTACAACCATATTCAATAGTTCACTCAATCTTAAGTAACTAATTCTTGACCTTATCTTCTGTTAAGTTTTTTAAAGCCGTCAGGTTTTCTTTAATTTTTTAATTTCTTACCCAGCTCAGTGGAAACTGTTTTTGAGTAGGCACACTATAAAACATAATTATTCCTAAAGAGTTCAGCTAAAAAATTTTTTGTCACATTAACATTTAATTTAGTTGATTAAACCAGCAAACTTAAGCATGTTTTCATTCATTAAAAATTAATCCTAAATCATGTGATCCTGGAATTCATTTGCATTAGTTTCTTTTGTGTTTCTGAGTATTTATATAGGCACTTAATTTCCTTTAAGTCAATTATGTAGAGCTCTTTTGCAAACTGGTTTTGACAATGTCACACATCTACCACACAAACATATACAGATGCATACAAACACAAAAACAGAGAGCCCACATTTCAAAATTTCAGCTGTGGTTCAGGTATAACAATACAATATCCAGATGTTACAAAAGAGATGCAGTTCAAACTGGGTTTCTGCCTGATGGAACAAATCAAGGTCATCTGTTTCAATGACTAAATCCTTTTTACTAGTATTTATGGAGATGATGTTTAAGATTTGTATTAGCCCTTGACAAGTCAAGTTCCAAATTACCTATCCTCTTTTTGTTTTTTCTTTCAATAAATCATAATTCTGAAATCTGCATTTTTAAAAAGGTGGCTAGATAAGGGGCTTCCTAGGTGGCTCAGTGGTACAGAATCCACCTGCCAGTGCAGGAGACTTGGGTTCAACCCCTGGGTCAGGAAGATCACCTGGAGTAGGAAATGGCAACCTGCTCCAGTATTCTTTCCTGGAAAATTCCATGGACAGAGGAGGCTGGTGGGCTACAGTCCATGGGTTGGAAAGACAGTACACAAAGAGATCCATGTAATTGACTTAAAGGAAATGAAGTGCTTATATAAATACCCACTCCAGTGTTCTTGCCTGGAGAATCCCAGGGACAGCGGAGCCTGGTGGGCTGCCGTCTATGGGGTTGCACAGAGTCGAACAGGACTGAAGTTACTTAGCAACATAAATACTCAGAAATACAAGAAAAAAGAGGAGACAAGGGAATTCCTCCTTGGAGGAACTTTTGTTACCTAAAGGCCAGAAGTTTTTACTTGCCTCCTATATAAATAAGGGAGTTTTAGGGCCTGGTACAAAGATTGGCGGACTTGGAATTGTTTCTGGAGCCACACCTCTGATCTTGTAAAGATTAGACTTGTAAAACAAGGACTGGCTTTAATTCCTCAAAGGATTGGGTGGCCACCACACGGATATCAAAGGACTGATGTACTGGTATCTCCTTAATGGTTTCAGTGGGGCTCCCCTGAAGGGCCATGCAGTCCTGAGGGCTGATCCTCAGCTACTTCTGCTAAATTCTCAGTCACCGAGGACACCTTGTGGCCAGAAGGAGCAAATATCCCTTGCTCTTCAGAGCTGAAAATTTGTCTCTCATTTCACTAGCAAATGATTTGTTCAGACCAGATATTGACTTTTTTTTTTTAAAGTCATATTTAACAAAAATCCAACCACCTCTGTTTTCCCTAAGCCTACTGCTCAAATCCTCCAAGGACATGTACTGATGCCCATTAAGACTCCAAGTCATAAGTGAAAACAGCTTGAATAACATTTTTTTAGGATCATCACTTAAAAACGGTGAGCTCCAGATATCAGGAGAACTCACTGGAACACCTGAGGAGTACTGAGAGGTAGTGGGGCTCAATGGGTCCTGGTACCGAGCGCCAGTTTGGGGTGGACTCCAGGGGTCCCCATTTCCCATGTGGCACTGGTGGTAAAGAACCCGCCTGCCAAAGCAGGAGACATAAGAGACACAGGTTTGATCCCTGGGTCGAGAAGATCCCCTGGAGGAGGGCATGGCAACCCACTCCAGTCTTCTTGCCTGGAGAATCCCATGGACAGAGTAGATGAGCTGGCCACAGTCCACAGGATCGCAAAGAGTTGGGCATGACTGAAACAACTTACGTACGTGTGTACGGTCCCAGGAGACCACCCATAACGACTATTAGGACAGAGGATCCGGTACGATTACAGTGGAGTTTTTTATTAGATATCAACTAGATTCTTTCTTTACCTTTTAAAATAAGTTTGGTTACACTCCTAATATTGGACCCTCATGGTCTTTCAGGAAATTCTGGAGGACTGTCCCTCCCGCTGGTCTAAGCCCAATTACATAAGTTTTTGATACAAGGGGTATTGACAGTTTACAGACCAGATCTGCACGCACAAAGGGAGTAGTACGTCACGGTGACCCATTGGCTGTGCTGAAGACCAGGCTGTCTCCTGTGACTTTAACAGTTACACCCATGAGGTTTGTTGTTGTTTGTTTGTTTTATTTTATTTTTTTGCAGTGCCATTTGGTCCGTGGGATCTAAGGTCCCAGACCAGAGATGGAACCAGTGCCCCCTGTAATGGAAATGTGGAGTTCTAACCATTGAACCACCAGGGAATTCCCAACAACCTCTTTCAGTGCTGGGGTTGGCATTGCCCTCAATGACCATGTGGTCAAGCTCATTTCCTGTTAAGACAATGAATTTGCCTACAGCAACAGGGTGGTGGACCTGGGCCGGCACCCCCAGTGAGAGAACAAGAGGGAGAGAGAGGGTGTCAGCTGCTGGGGAGCCCTTGGCCTGATCCTGTCCCCCAACACAATGTGAATCTCCCTGCACTGATACAGTTTCCACCCCAGACTCCCTGAAGAAGGGGGTGGGTGGGGGTCCCAGAGAGCTCTACCTTGTCACATACCATCAATAAAATACAACTTCCCCCCAGCCAGAAGAAAATCCTGATTTATGCAGCCCAGGGTCTGTCTCTTATACAC
>SJYC01130043.1:0-12895 GCA_006408675.1 Madoqua kirkii | reverse complement strand
GGGGGAATGGGGTGGGGCAGGGGAGATCTAAAATTATAGCTTTATAATATTACAGAATAAACCCCCAAATTTCAGGGTCAGATGGCATGGTTAGACAAACTGACAGATTTGTTAAAGATAATATGTGTGCAGGACAAGTTACCATCTATAATTTACACTTGTATGAGCCAAAATATTTTTGGGCTTCCCTGGTGGCTCAGTTGGTAAAGAATTCGCCTGCAATGTGGGAGACCTGGGTTCGATTCCTGGGTTGGGAGATCCCCTGGAGAAGGGAAAGGCTACCCACTCCAATATTCTGACCTAGAGAAGTCCATGGACTATATATATAGTCCATGGGGTCGCAAAGAGTCAGACACGCTGAACGACTTTCAATACACTGGAGCCAAAGTTTTCAAAGTCATCAACCACCCAGCGTGTTTCAGCGTTGCTGTGATATCTAAAGAAGAGGACACGGCAGCCCTGTTGCTTCCTGGAACCCTGGAGTTTAGTGTGTGGAAGATAAGTATCACTGCCTTTTCAAAGACCACTTGGGACAGAAGATTAAGGTGCCATAGAAATGATGCGAGAGCACAGGAATATTTCCTATGGAAGGGTGTCAGTGCCAGTTCAGCACTATTTTTATGCTTTTATGCCAGGGGGTGATTATGATGTCTGTAATGAAAAGGCATTTCTGGGTCCTGATTACAAGTGTGACTCCTGGGAGGCTGCTCAAAGATATACACAGACCCACAACTCCTCTGCAAGTCACCAGCTTAACGATTAGCAGCTGCCAGGCTCCCACAGCCCTTTGTGAGATCACAGGTTTGTCAGATCCCTGTGAACTCTGGCCCACAACCCGGGCAGCTCAGAAATTCTGGCTGTCACACTGGAAAGGGTGTGACAATGCTTTTAAATGCCAGTTCAGCACTATTTTTATGCTTTTATGCCAGGGGGTGATTATGATGTCTGTAATGAAAAGGCATTTCTGGGTCCTGATTACAAGTGTGACTCCTGGGAGGCTGCTCAAAGATATACACAGACCCACAACTCCTCTGCAAGTCACCAGCTTAACGATTAGCAGCTGCCAGGCTCCCACAGCCCTTTGTGAGATCACAGGTTTGTCAGATCCCTGTGAACTCTGGCCCACAACCCGGGCAGCTCAGAAATTCTGGCTGTCACACTGGAAAGGGTGTGACAATGCTTTTAAAGTGTCTCTCCTGGGAGACAAAATCCCAAAACGGCTTGCCTGGAGATACATACTGGGAGCATGTCTGGTAAACACCTAAATTTTCTGAGGTTGGCCAGAAATAAACTTATGTGTATACATTTTTTTTTCATGAAAAAAGTAATATCGTTTTCCTAAACTACATTTATGTTGTAGATTTGATTAAAGGAGAGGTTGGGTAAACATGAAAGACTGACTATGTTTTATCTGTTTCTTCATAAATCCCCACTGTAAAAAAAAAAAAAACAGTAAAAAAAAAAAAAAAGACCATAAATCTGTAAGGTTAGAAAAAAAGGAGAAATGATAACAGGAGTTAAGAGGGGTCAACATAATATTGCAAAATGAAAGCCAATGGATGATTGATAACTGATGTAGCAAGATGGAGAGACTGAAATGGAAGGAAGCGGGTGAAAGGAGGGCGGCAGGCCCTGGGGGGTAGTGGAGGGTGGCAATAAGGAGCCATCAGCTGGCTCAGCAGAACACAGGAAAGGGCCAGGAACCAACATGCAGCCGAGACAGTGGTTCCTCATCTCTCTATTTTTGCCTTTTCAGTTTTAAAAAAATATTTATTTTTATTTGGTTGCACTAGTCTTAGTTGGGACACAGGAGATCTTCCATCTTCATTGTGGCATGCAGGTTTTTTTTTTTTTTTTAGTTGTGGCATGTAACTCTTAGTTGCGGCTTGTGGGATCTAGTTCCCTGTCCAAGGATCAAACCTATACCCCCGGATTGGGAGTGCAGAGTCTTAGCCACTGGACCACCAGGGAATTCCTCCACGGTTTTACTTAAAAGGAATTAGGTGCTGATTTGAACCTCACTTCTTTCCTTTAGCACAATACCTTTCAAAGTCATCTGTTTTGTTGTAGTATCAATACATCTTTCCTTTTAATTGTTAACTTGCCATCTATTTGATAAATGTACCACAGTGTGCTGAGTTGGTCCCAGGTTTTGCTGTAAACATTGGTGTGGAGGTTTTTCAGTTTTTTTGTCAACAGAGGTTTTCATTTCACTTGGGTAAACACCTAGAAGTGAGGTTCTGGGTCCTAGCAAATCCTCTGAATAATGCTGATTATTCTGTTGTTGTTTTAACAAGCAACTGATCCAGTGAGATTCAGACCACAAGTTCTGGTTCACCTCCTACAGAAAGTAATTCCCATGTCAGTTCAGCTTTCAAAGACTTTGCTATACTGTGTGGATCTGTCTGTTCATGTCCTACTCTGGGGTTGGTCTGGGACTTGGATGTGTATCCATATATATAGGTTATAGTTCCATTCTTAATGCTCTGCCTGCTTCTCTGGGTGTGTCTTGCTTATGAACAGCTTGGGAGTGAGCCTGAGTCTTGTGTCAGCTGATAGAAAAAATCAGAGCTACTTCTCCAGCTTTCTCTTGTGAGGGATTTCCACGTTACAAACTGATGGAGCATGTGACTTCTCTTGCCCGTCATAGCTCATTGTGAACGGTGAGGATGCCAAATTCTGTTGCTATAAATGTCCAGTGACAGCATTTCATTTTAATCTCCACCCCATGCTCTGCCTCTCGGGCCATCCACAACCACTGTGCTCACACATTTCTCATGAAACAAACTCACTGTCCTTCTGAGTTGCCAGGAAGATTCTCACGAACAGAATGTTTGGGAAATGTGTTGTAACATCCTGTACAGGGGCTGCCAAATAGCCATTGCACCATATTATTTTTTTCTGGCACTTTAGAGACTCTTTAATCACCCTATTGATGTTAAAAAAAAATCTGCCAATCAATTTTTCTCTAAAATAAGAGGTTATGACAGGATTGTTGTTGTGTAGTTGCTAAGTTGTGTCTGGCTCTTTGCAACCCCATGGACTATAGCCCTCCAAGCTCTACTGTCCATGGGATTTCCCAGGCAAGAATACTGAAAGGGAAGTCGCTCAGTCATGTCCGACTCTTTGCGATCCCATGAAGTGTAGCCAAGCTTCTCTCTCCATGGGATTTTCCAGGCAAGAGTACCAGATGGGTTGCTGTTTCCTTCTCCAAGAATACTGAAGTGAGTTGCTATTTCCTTCTCCAGGTGATCTTCCAAACCAGGGATCAAACCCACATCTCTTGCTCTGGCAGGTGGGATCTTTACCACTGAGCCACCAGAGAAGCCCCATGACAGGATACAGACACACAAAATATTTTTGCAATTGACCATATCGAAACCAGTAGCCATAAGGGTGCATTTGAAAACTTTTAAAAAGTGGTATTCTGTCTTTATCATAAATAATAATTGGCCTGTTATCATATCTGATGTTGCTCTGTTGTATGACTATCTACTTGATTCAGCTTTCCAAACTGAGCAGTACTTAAGCACAGAATCTTTTAAACTGACAAAATTTACCTTTGGTATCACATCCAACATTCAAATAAGAATTCTTATATCTTGATCACATTTTTACCACCTTTCATTTCATACTTCTGTGACTAGGGGGAAACAGAAACAAATATGAAAGTGTCCCCCTGTTGAGAGTTTGTTCATGAGTCCCCTTCAAACAAATATTCAATATATCACAAGAAAATAAAAGTACAGATCAGCCCTAAGGACAGTCATTTTCTCACATAACAAGATGTCTAGGGGCTAGGTGGTCTAAGATCAGCTCAGAGCCTGAATGACGTCATTACAGATCCCAAAGACCAACTAGTCCTCTTTCTGCTTTGCCAGCCTCAGCATACTGGTGATGCTTCCATTTGGGGTTTCAAGATGGCTGCAGTAATTTGCAGACAATGCATGAAGACATGATTTCATGCAGGAAAGAGGAAAAGGTTCTTCCCATGCATCTCATTACACTACAATAGGAAAAAACTCAACACACCATTTTAAGACAACAAATATGCTTTATTAGTGATTATAATTAATCATTTTTTGGCAAGAGCAAATAAAACTACACACCTTTCTGGCAAACAGCAAAATCCAGAAAGTTATGTGGCTGAGGTATAAATCTAAGACCGAGTGGTTTGTTTTGTTTTGGGGGAGGTGGGCCCACTGTGAGGCTTGTGAAAGTGAGGAGCCCTAATTGCTGGACTGCCAGGGAATTTCCCCTGACTGTTATTTTCTAAGACAATTCATCAGCAAATCTGGGAGACTGATAGCTGCACTTTACAAGTGATATAATACAAAATTTGGGGAGGCCGAATTTGTTGCTGTCTCCTTAGTTGTATTTGAAGTAGCGTCGGACACGGCTGAGAGACTTCACTTTCACTTTTCACTTTCATGTATTGGAGAAGGAAATGGCAACCCACCTTCCAGTGCTCTTGTCTGGAGAATCCCAGGGATGGGGGAGCCTGCTGGGCTGCCATCTATGGGATGGCACAGAGTCAGGCACAACTGCAGCGACTTAGCAGCAGCAATTTCTACAAGAAAGTTCTAACAAGCAACAGTGAAAGACATTTTTTATGATTACACAAAAAGCACAAGAAGCTATTGAACAGGAAAACAGGTAAAAATTTCACAACAGAATCTCTTTCTTGAACGTAGGTCTGCACAGCTCATCCAGTCAACATATAGTCAGCATAGATAGCTTCTGGGTGATGAAGTGGTCTCTATTTCTTCTAAGATCTCTCAGTGATTAATGCCGGCAGTGTAAAAATGATGTCATACAATGTGTGGTTTTTGTGTTTGTCTTCTTTCACTTAATGTTTTCAAGCTTCATGTGTGTTGTAGCACGAACCAGTGCCTCATTCCTTCTTATTGGCAAAGAACATTCCATTGTGTAGATATACCACATTATGTTTATCCACTCATCATTTGGTGGATATGTGAGTTGTTTCCACTTTGGGGCTGATATGAATAGGGCTGCTATGAATGTTTCTGTATAAGCATTTTTTTTTTTTAATTAACTTATGGATGGTTGTGCTGGGTTTTCATTGCTGTGTGTGGGCTCTCTCTGGTTGGGGTGAGCCAGGGCTACTCTTCATCCCAGTGCATGGGCTTCTCCCTGCAGCAGCTTCTCTTGGTGGAGAGCAGGGGTTCTAGAACGTAGGTTCAGTAGCTGTGGTGCATGGGCTTTGTTGTTCTGCAGCATGTGGAATCTTCCTGGACCAGGGATTGAACGCATGTCTTGCACTGCAAGGCAAATTCTTAACTACTGGACCACTAGGGAAGTCCCCTGTATAAGTTTTCATTTAAAGACTTGTTTCAGGCACCTACCTGTTGATCCAGTAGCTAAGACTGTGCTCCCAAAGCAGGGGGTTCAGGGGGCCTGAGTTTCACCCTTGATCTGGGAATTAGATTCCACATGCTACAACTGAAAAAAAAAAAAAAAAAGAAGATCCTGACGGCCTCAACTAAGGCCTGGTGCAGCCAAATAAATAACACTTGCTTCCAGTTCTTAGGGGGTACATACCAAGAGTGGAACTGTTGGGTTATTTTGTAGTTCTGTCTAACTTTTGGAGGAATCCCCAAATTCTTTTTCACAGTTGCTATACCATTTTACATTCCCACCAGTAGCATATGAAGGTTTCAGTTTCCCCACTTTCTTGCCAACATTTGTCATCTTCTGTGTTTTTTTTTTTTTTAATTATGGTCATCCTAAGTAGATGTGAAGTGAGTCAACTTGCGTTTCCCTAATGACTAATGATATCAGTTATTATTGGGGTATTTGGTTTGGATACTTTCTTTCTGGCAACTAAATCATCCAAGGAATGCCAGTGCTTCTGGTGAAGGTAGTAATTGAAGCAGATAAAAGTTTAACTGGTGCCCTGGTAAAAATTTGAGTCTGTACATAGGCAAGTCATAGATCCAATGTATTCAAACAGATTAACATAAGCCTGGTGATGCTCTTACTTGTCCTAGTAAATGTCATTTCAAGCCATTATGACCATCTTGTAAGGGTTATGGACTGAAGTACAACTCAGATCCACACAGCTTGCTTATAATAATGTCCTAACTCCCTCTGAAGATGAAAGACATATGTTTGTGTTCCTTAAGCTAATGCATTGAAAAATTTCACCAGACACACTCTGGACCACTGTTCTTTGTTTCTCTTTTTAAAAAATAAATGGACTTCCCTGGTGGCTCAGACAGTAAAGAATATGTCTGGAATGCAGGAGACCTAGCTTCAATCCCTGGGTTGGGAAAATCCCCTGGAAAAGGGAATGG
The DNA here is from genome assembly GCA_006408675.1 of Madoqua kirkii. Classification (NCBI taxonomy): domain Eukaryota; kingdom Metazoa; phylum Chordata; class Mammalia; order Artiodactyla; family Bovidae; genus Madoqua; species Madoqua kirkii. Next base: position 6,578 of record SJYC01130043.1, on the reverse strand, counting down.
CTACCCACTCTAGTATTCTTGCCTGGAGAATTCCATAGACAGAGGAGCCTGGCCAGTTACAGTCCATGGGATTCCAAAGAGTTGGACACGACTAGGCGACTAACACAATGCATAGAAAAACTGCACTAAGACATACTTTGGATCACTGTTTTTTATTTCTATTTTTTAAAAGAAATAATACATTCAGATGATTCAAAAGCGAAATATCTTAAAAATGCATGGCCTTAAAAGACTTACTATTGGGAATTTCCTTGTGGTCCAGTAGTTAGGACTATGCAATCCCTAGTCAGGGAACTAAAATCTGCTTGCTTCACAGTGCAGCACCCCACCACCACCAAAAAAAAGGACTCACTTCCACCTTATCCCCATCCACGCCAGTTCCCCCTTCAATAAGTATCTGCTTTTCATTGGTGTATGTGTATATTTCCTTTCGTAACAAACCATATATGTTCTGGGAGCATAAAGTACATACTATTTTGTACTTTTTCTTCATTTATTTCTGTCTCAGAGATCTTTTCACATTAATGTTACAATAGATGATATATGTTTTTCCATAGAGCATATTATCAAACTTTTGGATTTTTATTATTATGATGGTTGAAAATGGCATTTCACTGTAGCTTTATCTTTATTTCTTTTTACTAGTAATGAATGTGTCTGTCTCTTTGTATATTAAAGGGTGCCTGATTCCCTTTTCAGAGACCTGTTTATATTTTTTTCCATTTTTCTATTGGGTTGTTGGCCTTTTCTTAATAATTTTGAGGAGCTCTATGAATATTACTGATATTTTCACTATGCCTATGACCTGAACTGTTAAATACTCTTGTTCAGATTGTCAATTGCCTTCTGACTTTACCTATAATGACTTTTGCCTTCCTAATTTTACCCATACTACTTTAAAAAACCCTTTTTTATTTTGTGTTGGAGTATAGCCAGTGAATACCGTTGTGATAGTTGCAGGTGGCCAGTAAAGGAACTCAGTCATACATACATAGGTGTCCATTCTCCCCTAAATCATGCTACTTTTATATTTGTAATTAGAATGGAGGAGGAGGAGGCAGGAAGAAGACTGAGAAGGAACAGCTGGTTAAGGAATCTAGAGAACCCTTCAAGAAGACAGGGTTTTCTAAAGGGTCAAATGATGCTAAAAACAAAACAAAATCCAAGACAAGGCCATAGAAATGAACATCACATTTGGCAAAAGGGGAGCAGTTTTAGAAGTAGAGATGAACACCTCGATGGAGCAAGTGAGTGAGGAAGGACAATGGAGAGAACTTGGAAAAAGTGTTGTTCTGAGGTGGGGCAGAGAAATGTGGTAGCAGATGGGGATACAGGTTCAAAGAAGGATGTTTTAGTGGGAGATCTATACTAGAGAGTATTTGTAGGCTGATAAAAATAGGAGAAATGATCCAGTGGTAAGAAAAAAAAAAAAAGCCAAGGATGCAGAGGAAACAGAGGGAATACTTTTAAGAGTGAGGCCTTTCAGAAGGGCAAGAAGGAGTGGGATTCAGCCTATATAGAGGACATGCTTCATCCATTGTGAGTGTGGGCTCAGGTGGGAAAGTGGGAGGTCTGGTCGAGGGTATGATGATGGAGGAGTTCCTGCTTGACTGCTCTTGTTTTCTCATGAGTATGTTGTGAAGGCAAGCTGAGAGGCCTCTATAAAAAAAGAAAAAGTGGGAAATCAATGTGTTAGGATGTGGGAAAGGAAGCATATGTGGGAAGGTTGCTGCAGGGCTGAGTGCCCATTTGAAATTTATGGTGAGAATTTCAAGGGAGGCCAGGGAGCACAGTTGTGGTCTCGTCTCCAGCTCCTTATTCAAGCAAGGCCTGGAGTGGGAAGTTAGTACGGGATCAGGATGCTGTCAGGCAAAACCATTGGAGGGGGAGGGAGCAAGGGAGAAGAGCAGCAGCAAGGGAACGATTCTAATAATGAACGTGGAATATGAGATGAATGAAGAGGAAGTAAGGATAGTAAAGGGAGGGCGGTTAGTCAAACAGAAGGTGGTAAGAAAACAAAAAACAAAAAACAGAGGTTTCAATAAGGTTGAAGAAATCAGTTCAATTCAGTTGCTCAGTCGCATCTGACTCTTTGTGACCCCATGGACTGCAACACACCAGGCCTCCCTGTCCATCACCAACTCCTAGAGTTTACTTAAACTCATGTCCATTGAGTTGGTGATGTCATCCAACTATCTTGTCGTCTCCTTCTTCTCCCACCCTCAATCTTTCCCAGAATCAGGGTCTTTTCCAATGAGTCAGTTCTTCGAATTAGGTGGCCAAAGTACTGGAGTTTCAGCTTCAGCATTAGTCCTTTCAATGAATATTCAGGACTGATTTCCTTTAGGATGGAGTGGTTGACTCTCCTTGTTGTCCAAGGGACTCTCAGGAGTCTTCTCCAACATCACAGTTCAAAAGCATCAATTCTTCAGCACTCAGCTTTCTTTATAGGCCAATTCTCACATCCACACATGACAACTGGAAAAACCATAGCTTTGACTAACTGGACCTTTGTTGGCAAAGTCATGTCTCTGCTTTTTTAAAATGCTGTCTAGGTTGGTCATAACTTTTCTTCCAAGGAGCAAGCATCTTTTAATTTCATGGCTGCAGTCACTATTCATCTGCAGTGATTTTGGAGCCCCCCAAAATAAAGTCTGTCATTGTTTCCCCATCTATTTGCTATGAAGCGATGGGACCAGATGCCATGATGTTAGTTTCCTGAATGTTGAGTTTTAAGCCAACTTTTTCACTCTTCTCTTTCACTTTCATCAAGCTCTTTAGTTCTTCACTTCCTGCCATAAGTGTGGTGTCATCTGCATATCTGAGGTTATTGATATTTCTCCTGGCAATCTTGATTCCAGCATGTGCTTCATCCAGTCCAGCATTTCTCCTGATGTACTCTGCATATAAGTTAAACAAGTAGGGTGACAATATACAGCCTTGACATGTACTCCTTTCCCAATTTGGAACCAGTCTGTTGTTCCATGTCCAGTTCTAATTGTTGCTTCTTGATCTGCATACAGATTTCTTAGGAGGCAGGTCAGGTGGTCTGGTATTCCCACAAGAATTTTCCACAGTTTCTTGTGATCCACACAGTCAAAGGCTTTGGCATAGTCAATAAAGCAGAAGTAGATGTTTTTCTGGAACTTTCTTGCTTTTTTGATGATCCATTGGATGTTGGCAATTTGATCTCTGGTTCCTCTGCCTTTTCTAAAACCAGCTTGAACATCTGGAAGGTCACGGTTCACGTACTGCTGAAGTTTCCCCACCAGGGATGGAAACTGTGCCCCCTGCAGTGGAAGTGCAGAGGTTTTTTTTTTTTTAGGGACTTTAATTTTATTTATTTTTGACTGTGTTGGATCTTCCTTGCTGTGCAAGGGCTTTCTCTAGGCATGAGGAAATGGGGCTACTCTTTGTTATAGTGTGGGGACTTCTCAATGTGGTGGCTTCTCTTGATGCCGATCACAGTCTCTAGAACTCAGACTAGGTAGTTGTGGCACATGAGCTTAGTTGCTCTCCAGCATGTGGAATCTTCCCAAACTAGGGATGGAATCTGTGTCCCCTGCATTAGAAGGCAGACTCTTTACCACTGGACCACTAGGAAAGTCCCAGGAAATTGCCCTTGAGGAGATTAGGAGCTGAGATTCCAAGATGTTGGATAACACCTCTGGAAAGAACCAAAGGATTGGCATTGAGAGTGTATGCAATAGGAAAATCTTATGGGAATATTCTGGCTGAAAGTATAAATAAAAATAGATCTTTTGAATAAGCAACTTGTTTTACTTAGACACAGATTTAAATGGTGGGAACTATGGAGATGTGTACTTAAGTGGCTTAGGAAAATTATATACTATGAGGTTATTTTGGGGGGAACAGAGGGTGGAGTGACTTCATGATAATTCATAATGTTTGGCATAAGCCTGCTAGGGGAAAAACGCTGAAAGATCATGGCCCATCAAGGTCTCAACTCACATCATTTTGCTCACAAATTACACAGCTTTCTTGTTTGTTTGCTGGGCAAGCTCTGCACACATGTTTACAATCTGGTTAAAGAGTCAGCCTTTACAATGACGTTATTAAACATGTGAGTACACAATGGTGGCCATAGTAACAGCAGGGAGGGTCTGGAGTCTGATGCTCTCAAACCCAGTTTCCTCTGCAGCATCGGAGGAGGATGGTGAAGACGTTGGGAAAAATCATTTTCTCATGCACAATCACAGGAGATAAAAACACGCAGCTAGAGAATGTTCACAGTGTTGGTGTGACCTTCCCTGTCCTCCTGGGAGGCAGTCATACTGGTGAACATCCAAGACGCTCTGCTCTTTGGCTCTGATGATTTCTGTGACCACATCAAGATGCCATTGACAACCAACAAGCAAGGCTCTGAGGATCTGTGAAATTTGTCACGGCCCTCAGCTTCCCTATTTAAAAGAGGAGTTCAATGCATTCCTGGTCAGGAGGAAAGTCAGAACTGAAACTTGCAGAAAAGAACTGAAACTTGGCTGTAGTATCATTCAGGGTCTAGTCAGGAACATAAAAACCACACCACTTTAAAAATAATATTTGTTTTTATTTATTTATTTGACTGTGTTGAGTCTTAGTTGCAGCATGTGGGATCTACTTCCCTGACCAAGGATCGAACCCCTGGCCCCCTGCATTGGGAGCATGGAGCCTGAGCCACTGGACCACCAGGGAAATCCCCATACCAGTTCTTTTTAACAGAGAGAACTTGTTATAAGGACTAAAAAGGCCAAAGGAAAGAGTTTGGGAAACATAGATGTGGCAGCAGGAGGAAGCTCTCAGATGGGTGGTGGTTAACAAAGGCAAGAGGTGGGAGTTCCAGGAATCCAGATGCCTAGAGGAGGTGGAGGAACTCAGACCTGAGAGGAAGGAGTCCGGGTACAGTAAGGCGGTGGTGGGGGTGGGGTAGGGGGCGGTGGCTGCAAACCCATGACGCTCGATACACTCAGAGGAGGGAAGCAGACTAGAAGCAAATTCCTTTTTTCTCTTCCTGCCTCAAAGGTTTCCTCTAGCACTCCCTACTGGTAGAACCTAACAAGGTGACAGCTGGTTTGCAGGAGTCCAGCCTCAGCAGCTGTAAGAAAGGAATACAAGTTTCCACTGTGGGATATCACAAACAATGCTGCTAGGAGCATTCTTTTCTTTTTTTAATTTACTTATTCATTTATTTTGCTGTGCCAGGTCTTAGTTGTGGCATGTAGGATCTTTAATCACAGCATGCAGACTCTTAGCTGCATTCCCCAACCTGGGCCCCTTGCATTGAGAACATGATGTCTTAGCCACTGGACCATCAGGGAAATCCTTGCTATGAGCATTCTTGTACAGTTTTGATGTCCTTTGTGCACTCGTATTTTGGGGGTATATACCTAGATGGGTACTTGATAGACACAGGTATTAACCATTCTGGCAGATGTGTAGTGGTATCTCATGATTTCAGTTTGCATGGAATACAGAATGAAGCAGGGCAAAGACTAATAGAGTTTTGCCAAAAAAATGTACTGGCCATAGCAAACATCTTCTTCCAACAACACAAGAGAAGACTCTACACATGGACATCACCAGATGGTCAACACCAAAATCAGATTGATTATATTCTTTGCAGCCAAAGATGGAGAAGCTCTATATAGTCAGCAAAAACAAGACCAGGAGCTGACTGTGGCTCAGATAATGAACTCCTTATTGCCAAATTCAGACTTAAATTGAAGAAAGTAGGGAAAACCACTAGACCATTCAGGTATGACCTAAATCAAATCACTTATAATTATACAGTGGAAGTAAGAAATAGATTTAAGGGACTAGATCTGATAGACAGTGCCTGATGAATTATGGACAGAGGTTCGTGACATTGTACAGGAGACAGGGATCAAGACCATCCTCATGGAAAAGAAATGCAAAAGAGCAAAATGGCTGTCTGGGGAGGGCTTACAAATAGCTGTGAAAAGAAGAGAAGCAAAAAGCAAAGAAGAAAAGGAAAGATAAAAGCATCTGAATGCAGAGTTTCAAAGAATAGCAAGAAGAGATTAAAAAAATCTTCCTCAGTGATCAATGCAAAGAAATAAAGGAAAACAACAGAATGGGAAAGACTAGAGATCTCTTCAAGAAAATTAGAGATACCAAGGGAACATTTCATGCAAAGATGGGCTTGATAAAGGACAGAAATGGTATGGACCTAACAGAAGCAGAAGATATTAAGAAGAGGGGGCAAGAATACACAGAAGAACTGTACAAAAAAGATCTTCATGACCAAGATAATCACGATGGTGTGATCATTCATCTAGAGCCAGACATCTTGGAATGTAAAGTCAAGTGGGCCTTAGGAAGCATCACTACAAACAAAGCTAGTGGAGGTGATGGAATTCCAGTGGAGCTATTTCAAATCCTGAAAGATGATGCTGAGAAAGTGCTGCACTCAATATGCCAGCAAATCTGGAAAACTCAGCAGTGGCCACAGAACTGGAAAAGGTCAGTGTTCATTCCAATCCCAAAGAAAGGCAATGCCAAAGAATGCTCCAACTATTGCACAATGCACTCATCTCACACACTAGTAAAGTCATGCT
>SJYC01130042.1:0-30409 GCA_006408675.1 Madoqua kirkii | reverse complement strand
TGGCCACAAGACTGGAAAAGGTCAGTTTTCATTCCAATTCCAAAGAAAGGCAATGCCAAAGAAGGCTCAAACTACCACACAATTGCACTCATCTCACATGCTAGTAAAGTAGTGTTCAAAATTCTCCAAGCCAGGCTTCAGCAATATGTGAACTGTGAACTTCCTGATGTTCAAGTTGGTTTTAGAAAAGGCAGAGGAACCAGAGATCAAATTGCCAACATCCACTGGATCATGGAAAAAGCAAGAGAGTTCCAGAAAAACATCTATTTCTGCTTTAGTGACTATGCCAATGCCTTTGACTGTGTGGATCACAATAAACTGTGGACAATTCTGAGAGAGATGGGAATACCAGACCACCTGACCTGCCTCTTGAGAAACCTGTATGCAGGTCAGGAAGCAACAGTTAGAACTGGACATGACATGTAACAGCAGACTGGTTCCAAATAGGAAAAGGAGTGTGTTAAGGCTGTATATTATCACCCTGCTTATTCAACTTATATGCAGAGTACATCATGAGAAATGCTGGGCTGGAGGAAGCACAAGCTGGAATTAAGATTGCCAGGAGACATATCAATAACCTCAGATATGCAGATGACACCACCCTTATGGCAGAAAGTGAAGAAGAGCTAAAAAGCCTCTTAATGAAAGTGAAAGAGGAGAGTGAAATAGTTGGCTTAAAGCTCAACATTCGGAAAACTAAGATCATGGCATCTGGTCCCATCACTTCGTGGGAAATAGATGGGGAAACAGTGGAAACAGTGGCTGACTTTATTTTTCTGGGCTCCAAAATCACTGCAGATGGTGACTGCAACCATGAAAGTAGAAGACGCTTACTCCTTGGAAGAAAAGTTGTGACCAATTTAGAGAGCATATTAAAAAGCAGAGACACTACTTTGCCAACAAAGGTCCATCTAGTCAAGGCTATGGTTTTTCCAATGGGAAAACCATATGGATGTGAGAGTTGGACTATAAAGAAAGCTGAGCATCAAAGAATTGAAGCTTTTGAACTGTGGTGTTGGAGAAGACTCTTGAGAGTCCTTTGGACTGCAAGGAGATCCAACCAGTCCATCCTAAAGGAGATCAGTCCTGGGTGTTCATTGGAAGGACTGATGTTGAAGCTGAAACTCCAGTACTTTGGCCACCTGATGGGAAGAACTGACTCATTTGAAAATACCCTGATGCTGGGAAAGATTGAGGGCAGGAGGAGAAGGGGATGATGGAGGATAAGATGGTTGGATGGCATCACCAACTCAATGGACATGGGTTTGGGTGGACTCCGGGAATTGGTGATGGACAGGGAGGCCTGGTGTGCTGTGGTTCATGGGGTCTCAAAGAATCGGACAGAACTGAGCAACTGAACTGATAGTGAGGAGTATCCCTTGTGTGTCATTTGTTTTTCCTTTGTTTTAATTTTTACTGGGGCTACCAAAGGATAAGGGGGTGGGGATAAATTGCGAGACTGGAATTGACATATGGACACTATGAATAAAATGGGCTTCCCTGATGGCTCAGTGATAAAGAATCCACCTGCCAATGCAGGAGACAAGAGTTCGATCCCTGGGTCGGGAAGATTCGTTGGAGAAAGAAGTGACAACTCACTGCAGTGTTCTTGCCTGGGAAATCCCACAGACAGAGGGGCCTGTCGGGCTACAGTCCATGGGGTTGTGAAGAGTCGGGCATGACTGAGCGACTAATCAACAACAACAAGATATAACTATATAAAATAGATAAAAGAACCTACTCTGTGGCACAGGGAACTCTACCCTGTGTGTCATCTCTTTATGAAGAATTATCACTGAGGAAACTGAAGCTCAGAGAAGGTAACTAGTGCTAGACCTCAGAACTTGCAACAGCAGAGGCAAGCTTTGACTCAGAATCCCACCATGTCCTTTCTCCAGTACACTCACCTCTGAAGACAAAGTAACAGAACAGGGGGCGATGCATGAGGTGCTGTGGAAACCTTCCTCAGCAAAAGTTCCTCTCTGTTCCTGTCAGTGAACTTGAAATTGGATTTTTCCCTTTTATCTAATGTGCTGTCATTCTTGAAGGTCTTAAAAAGATTTAGAAGTTTCTCTAAATTAGTCAACAAGAAATGGTTAGATTTCTGTGCTGCTGTGCTTTACTTAGTCACTCAGTCACATTCGACTTTTTGCGACCCCATGGACTGTAGCCCACCAGGCTCCTCTGTCCATGGGATTTTCCAAGCAAGAATACTGGAGTGGGTTGCTATTTCCTCCTACAGGGGATCTTCTTGACCCAGGGATGGAACCCAGCGTCTCCTACATTAGCACTTGGATTCTTTCCCACCAAGCCACCTGGGAAGTCCAGGATTAATGAACACAATGTTGTAAATCAACTATATTTCAATAAAAATTTGTGTTAAAAAGTAGATTAGTGGTTGTCTCAAGCTAGAGGTGAGGTGGAATGTGTATGGAATTTCTTTCTGGAGTGATAAAATTATCCTAAACTGGGATTGTGGTAATAGTTGTACAACTTTGCAAATATACTAGAACTCATTGAATTGTATGATTCAAATAAGTGAATTCATTGGTGCGTGAATTATCTCTCAGTCAAATTCTTTACCATCTAAACCACCAGAGAAGACCATATCTCAATAAAGATGTTTAAAACAATAGAACCTGAGAACCTGACCTTAAAAAGTTTAAAATTTAACTAGTAAGGAAAATATATAGACAAAGACAGGATATGCCAAATAGCAGGAGGTATCAAAGGAGTTTAAAAGGATCAGTCCTAGGGATGTCAGAGAAGGTGGGATCAGTTGTGTTTTGATAAAAGGAAAAAATCAATTTTACAAGTTGATTTTTCAAGTTGGAGGAACATGGGCATGGGGATATGAGAAAGTATGAAACATGCCTAAGAAATCTTGAGTCAACTAATGAAACTCTGGCATGCAGATACAAAGATGACTTATACTACTGTATCAGCTATCTATGGCTGTGTAACAAATATGCCAGAACTTAGTGGCTTAGGACAACAACCACCATTTAGTTGTTCAAAAGTCTACAGTTTACACAAGGCTCAAGAACATGGTTTATCTCCCCTTTACGATCATCTCATGGTTCCACCAAGACTGGAAAATCCAGAATGGCCTCAGACAAAGTCTGGCATCTCCACCAAGATGACTGCAACTGGCTAGCACCTAGATGGCCCTCTTCCTCTTCACACGATCTTCATACTCAGGGCTTCCCTCTTACCAGGAACTTGCGTCCAGAAGGAAGCCAACCCAGGCTTTCTCACACAGCACGCAAGATAGCAAGCGAGCACAAACCACAAGGCTTCCTGCAGCCTAGACCCAGAACTTTCACAACATCCCTTCCACGAGGTTTTATTTGTATAAGCAAGTCATGAGGTCAGTCCTGACTTCGTGAGGGAGGGGAGTTCACAGGGTTTGAATTCAGGGAAGCATGATTCATTAGGTGTCTACTGCAAATGTGGTCAGTCACTCAGCCGTGTCCAACTCTTTTGGGACCCTGTGGGCTGTGACTTGCCAGGCTCCTCTGTCCATAGGATTTTCCCAAGCAAGAATACTGGAGTGAGTTTCCATTTCCATCTGCCACAAGAACCAAAGAGTAAATCATACACCTGCCTTGGAAGAGCTCATTGTTTAATGACATGATGGCTTGAAAGTCATTGAAAGGGAAAGTATGTCTAGGAATATGACTGAGGACAGAACATAGAGAACACTGAACACAAAGCTAAGGAGTTTAGATTTCCTTCAAGAGTTCTTAATTAAAGTCCAAAAATCCCTAGGTGAGGTGATATTTTAAGCCTTTATCAGCCAGCATCTTAGAAGGAGTTGATGGTGTGTGCAAGTAAGACAGATTAGAACCTGGGTCTCTTTAAGAAACCAGATAAGTTGCAAGAACTGTGTGTCTCATCACCTGAGTCAGGAAGCACGACCACATCACAGAAGAGTGGGAGATGCCTGCATCAGCTCGTGAGCCTGCCTCCCGGGAGTCAAGACACACACCGCTGATGCCAAGAGAGTCTGCTCCCTAGGAACCCTTTTCTCCCTCTTCAGTTTCCCTACCCTTCTGTCCTCAACATACTGTGTGCACGTTCAGATCAGTGGGCTATAAAATACCAAAACTGGACTCAAATTTGCAGAGTCAAATCAAGGAAAACTAAGGCAGTCAGGAGAGAAGTCTTACTTTAGACTGTAATGCCTGGAAAATCCCATGGACAGAGGAGCCTGGCAGCTATGGTCCTTAGGGTCACAAAGAGTCGGACACAACTGAAGTGACTTAGCACGCATGGAAATTAACTACAAGGAGAAAACTGGAAATGACCAATCCAAGTGAACTTATTACTTGGGTGATTGCTATTGCTTCTCTGACCATCTCTCTCTGCATTTCACATTTCATTCCTCTAAAGCTCAAGGTAACTGGAAGCCTGAGCCTGCTCTGGCCCCAGCATTCTCACAGTGACCTGCTGCACCAGCAGATGACCACCTATGGCCTAAAATGACAGAGCAAAGCCATAAGATGTTGCCAATTGCACCTAACAAACTACACCAAGAGCTGAAGCCCATCTGTTTTCACCAATGAGCAATGAAATTTTTCTTCTCCAAAAAATTTGAGTTTATTCTGTAGTGACTTTCTCAACATAAAGCAATTACTGGGAACAAACAGAATGCCTATAAGTTGGTTACAGTACACACAGACATGTATCAAGAACCCTAGCAAACTATAGTGGGCATCTCCTCTGCTAAAAGATTGCTCCCAAGGCATCTATGTTGCATCAGGAGAGTCCCATTCTTATAAGAGGCTAGCAGTTCTCAACATCACCTGGCAAAGTGTCTTCATTCCCTCCAGTTCCATCTTAGTCCTTCCTTCTGTCTGGTACCTCCCCAGATTTTCACCCACTCCTCATGATGTCCATGGTCTTCTCCCACTGAAATTTTCAGCCCTCCCCATCATCCTCAGGTTTCTCTGATGGCACAGTGGTAAAGAATCCACCTGCTAATGCAGGAGACATGGGTTCAATCCCTGATCCTGGAAAATCCCACATGCTGTGGAGCAACTAAGCCCATGCACCACAACTATCGAGCCTGTGCTCTGGAACCTGGGATCCCCAAGTACCGAGCCCACGTGTTTCAACTACTGAAGCCCACTTGCCCTAAAGCCCATGTTCTGCAACAAGAGAAGCCACCACAATGGGAAGCCCAGGCACCACAACTAGAGAGTAGCCCACTTGCCACAACTAGAGAAAAGCCCGAGCACAAGAAAGACCCAGCACAGCCAAAAATTATTTCTTTAAATTATTTAGTTTCCTTACAGTCTTAAAGTATCATTTTATCTCCAATATGAAAATTCTGATTCCAGATCGGGGTGACTGATTTCAGCCAGTTATAGGTATGAATGAATGTATACTTGATAGGAAGATTCCTGATCATGGGAAGAAATGGATGTGACCCAGTGGCACTTCGGGAAGGATGGAAAGCAGATGTGGGAGACACAGACATTTTTCCTATTGCAAGAAAAGTTGAATCAGTGAAATAAAGAGATGAGGAAAAGGTATGGACTCTACCTTCACTCTGACATCTCTCTCCTCCCTTCTCTCCCTCTTCACACAGGTCACTGTAAATATCAATGCCCGCTTCCTTGCACAAGGTATTTCTGAACATAGTCATACAACCAATAATGAAAGCCACATGCCACACGCATAAGTAAGTCAGGCAACACACTCCTACCCTAAAGCATTTTCAAATACCCAGAGGTAAGAATTATTTCCCATTGAAAGCATCGCTGACATCACTCACCAAGTCAGACACCAGTAACTTTCCACTAAGATGAAGGACACTGACATCAGTCTGGGGGTCACAGGGAGATGTCAGCAGCTTCAGAAGAAAAAAGGAAAAAAAAAAAAATGAAACACACTTGACAAGCAGCACCATCTAGGGGACCTAGAGGGTAAGACTACTCTTTCTGCAAATACAGAGCTAGGAGTGTTCTTGTTTGGTGACCACATCAGCAGAGGCCTGATCTAAAATGTGCCTGAACCTTAGTGACCCATACTAAGCAGCTAGACTTGAAGTACTGTGCCCAGTTGAGATATCCATGTGACAAGGTGGAGCAACACCAGAGTCCAAAAAATTGCCTCTAAGACAGCAGCATGAGTGCATGCTCAGTCATGTCCAACTCTCTGCAACCCCACAGACTAGAGCCCTCCAGGCTCCTCTGTCCATGGGATTCTCCAGGCAAGAACACTGGAGTTGCCATTTCCTTCTCCAAGGGATCAATAAGACAAATCCTGCATAATTCCATGTATCTGAGGCATCTAACCAGTCCATTCTGAAGATCAGCCCTGGGATTTCTTTGGAAGGAATGATGCTAAAGCTGAAACTCCAGTACTTTGGCCATCTCGTGCGAAGAGTTGACTCATTGGAAAAGACTTTGATGCTGGGAGGGATTGGGGGCAGGAGAAGAAGGGGACAACAGAGGATGAGATGGCTGGATGGCATCACGGACTCGATGGACATGAGTCTGAGTGAACTCCGGGAGTTGGTGATGGACAGGGAGGCCTGTCGTGCTGCAATTCATGTGGTCGCAAAGAGTCGGACAAAAGAGTCGAACACGACGGAGCGACTGAACTGAACTGAGGCATCTAAAATAATCAAACTCCTAGAATCCGAGAGTCCAATGGTGGTTGCCAGAGGCTAGGAGGAGGGGGATGAAGAAGTGTCATTAGATGAGATGAAATCTCAGGTATGCAGGGTGGATAAGTTCTAGACAGCTGCTGTACAATATCATATCAGATTGAACTGTTCACTTAAAAGTTTATTATCCATCACCCACTGCTGTATCTAAAATGGATAACCAACAAGGACCTACTGTACAGCATAGGGAACTCTGCTCAATGTTATGTGGCAGCCTGGATGGGAGGGGAGTTTGGGGGAGAATGGATACATATATATGCATGGCTGAGTCCCTTTGCTGTGCATCTGAAGCTATCACAACACTGTTAATCAGCTATACCTCAATGTAAAATTTAAAGTTTAAAAAAAATAAAATAAAAAGTTTAAGAGGGGAGATTTTATGTTAAGTGTCCGTAACACAATGAGAGTAAAGGAAAGACAATATGCAAGGGGTTCCTTCTTGGGTGATGGGGGAGAGGGAGAAATGGGACAACCGTGCCTCTGAGGTGTGCCTATGATCTATGAGGTGAGAGAATCTATGATTCTAGGAAAGTAAAAAAAATGAAGATCCATGTTTCCAAGTCTTAATCAATGGAGAGTTCAAGTCTCGGTAATGATCAATTCCACACTGAAGCAACTGAATCCAGCATTCCCCGTGCGCCCCCAACTACGGAGCCCGTGTGCCTAGAGCGCATGCTCCACAGTAAGAGAAGCCGCTGCCGCAAGAAGCCCACACACCGCCACAGAATACCGCTGCTCATTGCAACCAGAGAAAGGCCACACACAGCAACAAAACCCAGCGCCGTCAAAAATAAATAAATCTTTTTAAAAATCCTTAATTTAATTATATCTGCAAAGACCTTTTTTTCCAATAAGGTAACATTCACAGATTTCCGGGGATTAGAACTTACTACTTCTGAGGACATTTTCAGCCGCTGCAGTGGTTCCAGCATGCAATGGAGCTGAGAAACCACTTACGAATGGAGCCCTGCCTGGCCCCGATACACCTGCTCTCTGCTCACGCTTACCTCTTGCATTCCCAGCCCCCTCTGTGCTCTGAGTCCTCGGGCCCCCTGTACATCCCACATGCCTCACCACCTCACTCTGGATTCTTCCAAACACTATGTGTCCCACATCCAATACCTCATTCTGCTTCTCTAACAGAATAAACTCCACTCCCATACCTGTGTTTCTAAAAATACCCATCTTGTAAATACAAAAATATCCAGTAATGATGAAGTCAGGAAGAGAAGCAGTTTTGACAAGTATTTGAACACTTTTTTATTTGCAAAATAAATTAATGTGACCTACTCACATGGGAGAATACTAAGTAACTCCCTGAAGAGAAGGTCTTTGAAAAATAAGACTATCAACCAGAAATGCTTCTCATTGGCTTAAGGGCAGATCTTCTTTCCATTTTTTGATCAGTTTGCTTTTGTTTGTTTGACTTTTGAGTTGTATGAGTTCTTTATATATTTTGGATACTAACTCATATCAGATATATGATGTGCAAATACCTTCTCCCATTAAGTCAGTTGCCTTTTCATTTTATGAAGGTTCCCTTAGCTGTACAGAAGCTTTTTAGTTTAATATAGTCTTACTTGTCTATATTTTTAATGTTTATTTTTATTTATTTATTTGACTGCACCAGGTCTTAGTTGCAGCATGTAGTCTCTAGTTCCCTGACCAGGGATTGAACCTGGGGCCCCTGCATTGGGAGTCTAGCCACTGGACTGCCAGGGAAGTCTCCCACTTGTCTATTTTTGCTTTTTTTGCCTTTGCTTTTGGAGTCAGATCTAAAAAAAATCATTGCCAAGAATGATGTCAAGTAGCTTACTGTCTGTGTTTTCTTCTAAGAGTTTTATGGTTTCAGATCTTATATCCAAGTGTTTAATCCATTTTGAGTTAACTTTTGTGTGTGGTGTAAAACAATGGTTCCTGTTTCTTTCTTTGCATGTGGCAACAATGCAGTTTTCCCAATAACCTTTATTGAAGAGACTCCTTTCACCATTGTGTATTCTTGGTGCCTTTGTTGTAAGTTAACTGACTATATATGCATGGATTTATTTCTAGATTCTCAATAGTGTTCCATTGATCTATGTGTCTGTTTTGATGACAAAGGTCTTATAATATTGTTTAAAATCAGGGAGTGTGCTGCCTCCAGCTTTGTTTTTCTTTCTCAAGTATTTGAACACTTTCGGTATTTTAATTTTCATTAAGGATCTAAAGTCACTTTGTTAGCTTAGAAATACACTGTGCATAAAGTAGTTTTCTCAAAAAAAAAAAAAAAGCTCATTTGTGGGGTGTCTAATTTCTCCTGTGAAGATGCTGGGAAACCAGGAAGACTCAAATTTTTAGAAAAAATTTTAAACTTTGAAAATAAGAAATAATTTTTATTTTCTAAAGTTTTTAGTGCCTTTATTTCTATACACTTTCCCCTCTCTGCAGGGAGCTTTTTTCAGAATTAAATGGACATTTGGTAGAGTTGCTATGAAATGAAAGGGGTCCATTTATGCCATTGCCACCTTTCTTCGGCAAGATCCCAAGAGTCATTATAGTTTCTAATCACCCTCTGAGTTGCCAGAAAAAGAAGAGTGAATATATCAAGTGCCAGGTGCTGTGGTTAGATGCTGTACATAGATGATCTCATCTGATCCTTTAACCACCGTAAGAGGGTTCTCACACGCTCAGCCTCTCCATTGTGTCCAACTCTTTGCAGCCCCATGGCCTGTAGCCCACCAGCTTCTCTGTCCATGGGATTTTCCAGGCAAGAATACTAGAGTGGGTTGCCAACTCCTTCTCCAGGGACCTAAGAGAAACAGTAATATTATTTGCTGTCACTTTAAAGATGGGGAAACTGACACTTAAATATTTGCTCTCTCCAGCCCAAGGTCTCATTGCTGTTAAATAGTGGAGCCTGATTCCAGCCAAGCCTTCCAATTCTGGGGTCTATGTTCCGGTGGCTCCCTATGAAAATAAGGTAAAAGGGATTCAATTCCTAACTTATTGGTGTAGGATTCGCAGGACCCATCTGTGACTGAAACAAAGAGATGAGCAGAGGACAAAGTCTGGGTAAGGCCCAGGCGGCACTAAGAGGAAAGACCACAGGGTGCAAGAAAGCCGTTGCTGGCGAAATGTGGTTTCAAGGCACAAAAGTAACTAGGACCTCATCACTGTCAAATGTCAAGGGAGGACTGGGAGAGTGGAATTTAAAAGAACTTTCTGGGCTAGGAATCAAAGGGTCTGGCTTCTAGTTCCAGCTCCACAGAAACCTCCTATGTAAACCAGGCGATGGTACAGGACAGGGAGGCCTGGTTAAACTGGTTATAACAAATATATACTGGTTATAACAAATATAAACCAGTACAGCTAACTTCATCGACTTCTTTTCAGTTTACAAAGCTACTCAGAAGGGTAGAGATAAGAACCTACATCCCATGATCAGCACCAAGGGCGGAATTTCTTCATGAAAGCAGATACCTGGCTCCAGTAGTAAATTGTTCCAGTCGATTCTCTGTGGGTGCAGCCCTGGAAACTCTAACATGAGCCCAGGTCTGAAGGTCCACTGAGTGGGTGATCTCCCAGCGACCTTCCCTGCCCTTGCAGAAGAATCTGACCCTCGGATTCTTGGGTCCTGGAATAAACCAAGCCGGTACATGATACAACTTTCCCAGCAGAGGGCAGTGTTGGCTCAAAGTTTCCCCATGTATCCCCTTTCGGCCTTCAAGTTTTCATCTTACCTTGTTTTAGGATTTTTTTTTTAATGATATAATTCAAAAGGCACCAAAAGTCCCTATAAGCCCATCATTTGTCTTTTTAATTGTATAAAAGACACTGTATGTATCCAGTCCATGTCTCAAAGTTAGCGACTGTCAACATTCCATTTGTATACTTTTTACTTCCTATGCTGCTGCTGCTGCTAAGTCACTTCAGTTGTGTCCGACTCTGTGCGACCCCACAGACGGCAGCCCACCAGGCTCCCCCGTCCCTGGGATTCTCCAGGCAAGAACACTGGAGTGGGCTGCCATTTCCCTCTCCAATATTTAAGCGCAAAAATCCATTGTGAATTCACACACACACACACATTTTCCCAAATGTGAAATCTTGTTATTTTTTTCATCTACAGCTCATACTTTCAGTTAAGAATATCACACACATTTTTCTTCCAAATCCAGTAAGTTTTAAGTGACTATGTTCTATCCCGTTGTATGATCACCAAAATGTCTTTTAATGAATATCTAAGCTTTTTCTCAGTCCATGGGGTCACGAAGAGTCAGACAAAGCTCTGCTTTTACTTTCTTTAGGAATCTCCATGCTGTTCTCCATAACGGCTGAACCAGTGTACATTCCCACCACTGCATCGGAGGGGTCTCTTTCCACACTCTCCAGCATTTTTATGTACACAGCCATTCTGACCAGGGTGAGGTGGCACATCATTGTTTGGACTTGCATTTCTCTAATAATTAGCAGTGTCGAAAATCTTTTTCTAGATGTGTATAAGAGACAGGTCCATGGGGTCACGAAGAGTCAGACAAGATGGGGGAGCCTGGTGGGCTGCCGTCTATGGGGTCACACAGAGTCGGACACAACTGAAGTGACTTAGCAGCAGCAAGATTTTTCTGTATTTCAGTTACAAATACCATTCTAATCACCACACTGGAGGATAAATTTTCACATAATTATGGTATTCTTTCTGTAAAATACAGAAGTAAAATTGCTAAGTCAAATTTTTCTTTATTTTTTATACCTTTCTTTGGTTTATTTTTCATCAAGTACTGAATAGTTTAAAAATATATTCTAATAAGGCTAAGCATAAAAGGTTATACCAAATGACCAGAAGCCATTTTTTTGATTTAACATGATTTTTTTGTTATAAAATGGGTTTGTTTTCCCAATTACTGAGTATTTTTTGAGACAGAAATGTTCTCATGGTCACTAAACTATTCCACAAGTACAAAAGAATATTGTCTGTAATATACTACACATCTGTTTCACTATTAAAAATGTATTGTGTTGCTTTTTTTCTGTTACCCATGATACTTTGAAATTATAAATATTGTCTATTACTTACACTCCTTACATACAAAGTCAGGAAACTAACACAGAGACCCTTTCCCCCACAGTGGGGCTGGGAATTATTTCCGTTAAAAAGTCTAAGACAGCGACTTTTCTGGTGGTCCAGTGGCTAAGACTCCAAGCTCCCAGTGCAGGGGTCCAGGTTTGAACCCTGGTCAGGGAACTATTAACAGATCCCACCTGCCATAACTATAAGATTCTCCCATGCTGCAAAAAAGATAGAAGATTCCACGTGCCACAATTAAGATCCGGTGCAGACAAATAAATAGATGTATTTTGAAAAAACTCTAAGAAAAAGATTTCATCCAAATTCCTGCTCTGCCTTATCATTTCATTACAAAAGAATAAACTATAGCATACAGTCCCTGGTGGTGCAGGGGCTAAGACATTTAATGCAAGGAGACTAGGCTTTGATCTCAGGCCAGGGAAATCAATCCTATATGCTGAAACTAAAGATCTCACGTGCCACAACTAATACCTGGTGAAGTCAAATAAATGACTATGCCAAAGCCTTTGACTGTGTGGATCACAATAAACTGTGGAAAATTCTGAAAGAAATGGGAATACCAGACCACCTAACCTGCCTCTTGAGAAATCTGTATGCAGGTCAGGAAGCAACAGTTAGAATTGGACATGGAACAACAGACTGGTTCCAAATAGGAAAAAGAGTATGTCAAGGCTGTATATTGTCACCCTGCTTATTTAACTTATATGCAGAGTACATCATGAGAAATACTGGGCTGGAAGAAACACAAGCTGGAATCAATATTTCCAGGAGACATATCAATAACCTCAGATATGCAGATGACACCACCCTTATGGCAGAAAGTGAAGAGGAGCTAAAAAGCCTCTTGATGAAAGTGAAAGAGGAGAGCTAAAAAGTTGGCTTAAAGCTCAACATTCAGAAAACGAAGATCATGACATCTCGTCCCATCACTTCATGGGAAATTGATGGGGAAACAGTGGAAACAGTGTCAGACTTTATTTTGGGAGGCTCCAAAATCACTGCAGATGGTGACTGCAGCCATGAAATTAAAGGACGCTTACTCCTTGGAAGAAAAGTTATGACCAACCTAGATAGCATATTCAAAAGCAGAGACATTACTTTGCCGACTAAGGTCCGTCTAGTCAAAGCTATGGTTTTTCCAGTGGTCATGTATGGATGTGAGAGTTGGACTGTGAAGAAGGCTGAGCGCCAAAGAATTGATGCTTTTGAGCTGTGGTGTTGGAGAAGACTCTTGAGAGTCCCTTGGACTGCAAGGAGATCCAACCAGTCCATTGTGAGGGAGATCAGCCCTGGGATTTCTTTGGAAGGAATGATGCTAAAGCTGGAACTCCAGTACTTTGGCCACCTCATGAGAAGAGTTGACTCACTGGAAAAGACTCTGATGGTGGGAGGGATTGGGGGCAGGAGGAGAAGGGGACGACCAAGGATGAGATGGCTGGATGGCATCACAGACTCGATGGACGTGAGTCTGAGTGAACTCCGGGAGATGGTGATAAACAGGGAGGCCTGGCATGTTGTGATTCATGGGGTCGCAAAGAGTCGGACACAACTGAGCGACTTCACTCACTCATTCATTCACCCATATGTCACTTGCCATCTCCCAATTTATCTCTCCCTTAACTTCTGGTAACCATAAGTTTGTTTTTTATATCTGTGACTCTATTTTGTAGATAAGTTCATTTGTAGCCTTATCTTAGATTCCACGTATGTGCTATCATATAATATTTGTGTTTCTCTGTCTAACTTACTCCATTCATTGTGACCACCTCTAGGTCCATCTATATCTAAAGCTTTAAAAGATAAGACTATCTGTGCACATGTGTTCTCAGTCTTGTCCGACTCTTTGCAATCCCCATGGACTGCAGCCTGCCAGGCTCCTCTGTCCAGGGGATGTTCCAGACAAAGATACTGAAGTGGGTTGCCATTTCCTCCTCTAGGGCATCTTCCAAACCCAGGGATCAAACCCGCTTCTCCTGCTTTGGCAAGCGTATTCCTTACCACTGAGCCACCTGGGAAGACTCTCTGGTCTTTTCGTTACACATGTAACTATAACAAAAAATAATATGAAATTAAAATCAAAACTCAAAAGCTGAAGCAGCAGTTGGAAGCAGGGGCTAAACTGATCACTCTGGGCCAGGAAACCAGCTTGTCTGGGGCGAGACCAAGGTGATTCAACCCGTTGGCATTACTGCCCTCCGTGATGAAAGGTTACTGAAGTCTGGGTCCCAGCGACAATTATGCTGCCTGACCTGCCTAAATTAAGCTCAAACTAGGCTGAAGGGAAAAACCAGTATGGCTTGACTGACTGAATCTCAAGGAAGCACGATCTTTCCCAGGCAACCAAAGACCTTACAGGGGTAGCCAGGGTCCCTACTGACTAGACTGACACTATTTTAAGCATTTTTTTTTTCTAATGTGGACCATTTTTCTGTAAGTCTTTATTGAAAGTGTTATAACATTGCTTCAGGTTTTTGTTGTTGTTTTTTTTTTTTATGTCTTGGCCTCAAGGCATGTGGGATCTTAGCTCCTCAACCAAGCACTCAACATGCCCTCCCTGCATTGAAAGCCGAAGTCTCAACCACTGGGCCACCAGGACTGACACTATTTTTAAGTGACCCCAGACTCCTGCTCCAAAAAAAGGGGCCTGAGTGGATGGAAAAGTGTCAGAATAGATGATATGCTGCAGATAGAAGGTATTTTATGAGCATTAAGCCACCGTGCTTGAATTTTCATGATCCAGGAGTTGGTGATGGACAAGGGAAGCCTGGTGTGCTACAGTCCATGGGGTCTCAAAGAATCAGACACAACTGAGCGACTGAACGGAACTAAACTGAGAATGAACTCAACTGAGAGTAAGATGACCCACTCCCACTCAGTTTTTCAAAACACCTACATGCTTGCTGAACTCCACATGGCTCTCCTCATTAAAATAAGACATTTCTAAGGTATCAGATGGTAAAATGGTGATTTAAGCCCATTCTTAGCAAATTTCACCCTTGGAGGGGCTGGGAATCCTGCTCCTATACCCTCGGCAATCCTACACCCTCGGCAAGATGTCGACAGCCCCAGGACACACCACGTAACAGCTTGGGGTCTGTTGAGGCCTGAAAGTGACTAGGGAAGACACGTCAGTGTGAAAACTGATCCATTTGTATGGTTGTTGAGGGCAGGGAGGGGAAGGGAGAGGTCTGGAGAGAAGAGAGGGAGAGCCGGAGGGGGACAGGAGAAAACTCCTCCCCAGAGCATATGGGCAATTGTGATTCACCCACTGCATATAGTAAACATATAGCACTACTGTTTAGCTGCTCAGTAGTGTCCAGCTCTTTGCAACCCCAAGGACTAAAGCCTGCCAGCTCCTCTGTCCCTGGGATTTCTTTGGCAAGAATACTGGAATGGGTTGCCATTTCCTCCTCCAGGGGATCTCCCCAATCCAGGGGTCAAACCTGTGCCCCCTACATTGCAGGTGAATTCTTTACCACTGAGCCACCTGGGAAGCCCACTATGACTATTACCCACCACCATAAGTTTCATGAACCTCTGTCCATAATTCTTTAGGCACTCTATCAGATCTAATCCTTTTAATCTATTTGTCACTTCCACTGTAAGGGATTTGATTTAGATCATACCTGAATCGTCTAGTGGTTTTCTCTACTTTCTTCAATTTAAGTTTGAATTTGGCAGTAAGGATGGAAGGAGTGCCTGAAGAACTATGGATGGAGGTTCGTGACATTGTACAGGAGGCAGTCATCAAGATCATCCCCAAGAAAAAGAAATGCAGAAAGGCAAAATGGTCGTCGGAGAAGGACTTACAAATAATTGAGAAAAGAAGAGAAGCTAAAGGCAAAGGAGAGAAAGGAAAGATACACCCATCTGAATACAGAGTTCCAAAAAATAGCAAGGAGAGATAAGAAAGCCTTCCTCCATGATCAATGCAAAGAAATAGAGGAATACAATAGAATGGGAATAAAATCTTTTCAAGAAAACTGGAGATATCAAGGGATCATTTCATGCAAAAATGGGCACAATAAAAGACAGAAACGGTAGGGACCTAACAGAACTAGAAGATATTAAGAAGAGGTGGCAAGAATACACAGAAAAACTATACAAAAAAGATCTTCATGACCAAGATAACCATGATGGTGTGATCACTCACCTAGAGCCAGACATCCTGGAATGTGAAGTCAAGTGGGCCTTAGGAAGCATCACCACAAACAAAGCTAGTGGAGGTGATGGAATTCCAGTTGAGCTGTTTCAAACCTTAAAAGATGATGCTGTGAAAGTGCTGCACTCAATATGCCAGCAAATCTGGAAAACTCAGCAGTGGCCACAGGACTAGAAAAGGTCAGTTTTCATTCCAGTCCCAAAGAAGGCAATACCAAAGAACATTCAAACTACCACACAATTGCACTCATCTCACACGCTAGTAAAGTAATGCTCAAAATTATTCAAGCCAGACAGTATGTGAACCATGAACTTCTAAATATTCAAGCTGGACTTAGAAAAGGCAGAGGAACCGGAGATCAAACTGCCAACATCTGTTGGATCATCAAAAGAGCAAGAGAGTTCCAGAAAAATATCTACTTCTGCTTTATTGACTACACCAAAGCTGTTGACTGTGTGAATCAGAACAAGCTGTGGAAAAGTCTTCAAGATAGGGGAATAACATATCTGACCTGCCTCTTGAGAAATCTGTATGCAGGTCAAGAAGCAACAGTTAGAACTGGACATGGAACAACAGACTGGTTCCAAATTGGAAAAGGAGTACCTCAAGGCTGTATATGGTCACCCTGCTTATTTAACTTATATGCAGAGTACATTATGTGAAAAGCTGGGCTGGATGAAGCACAAGCTGGAATCAAGATTTCCGGGAGAAATATCAATAACCTCAGATATGCAGATGCCACCACTCTAATGGTAGGAAGCAAGGAAGAACTAAAGAGACTCTTGATGAAAGTGAAAAGAGGAGAGTGAAAAAGTTGGCTTAAAGTTCAACATTCAGAAAACTAAGATCATGGCATCTGGTCCCATCATTTCAAGGCAAATAGTTGGGAAAACAATGGAAACAGTGACAGACTTTTTTGGGGGGCTCCAAAATCACTGCAGATGGTGATTGCAGCCATGAAATTAAAACATGCTTGCTGCTTGGAAGAAAAGCTATGACCAACCTAGACAGCAAATTAAAAAGCAGAGACATTACTTTGCCAACAAAGGTCCGTCTAGTCAAGGCTATGGTTTTTCCAGTAGTCATGTATGGATGTGAGAGTTGGACTGTAAAGAAAGCTGAGTGCCAAAGAATTGATGCTTTTGAACTGTGGTGTTGAAGACTCTTGAGAGTCCCTTGGACTGCAAGGAGATCCAACCAGCTCATCCTAAAGGAGACCAGTCCTGAATATTCATTGGAATGACTGATGTTGAAGCTGAAACTCCCAATACTTTGGCCACCTGATGTGAAGAACTGACTTGTTGGAAAAAACCCAGATGCTGAGAAAGATTGAAGGCGGGAGGAGAAGAGGACAACAGAGGATGAGATGGTTGGATGGCATCACCGACTCTATGGACATGAGTTTGAACAAGCTCTGGGAGTTGGTGATGGACAGGGAGGCCTGGTGTGCTGCAGTTCACGGAGTTGCAAAGAGTTAGACACAACTGAACAACTGAACTGATAAGCTTCACTATGTGAGTTAGACTTTTTTTTAGCAAGTCCACTGATTTCTCCTTTAAAATACTTATGAAAAAATTTCAAGTCTTTGGACTTTCCTGGCAGTTCAGTGGTTCCAATGCCAATGGTGCAGGTTCATTCCCTGGTCAGGTTGCTAAGATTCCACATGCCTCATGGTGAAAAACCCAGAACATAAAAACAACAGAATCAATATTATAGCAAATTCATTAAAGATGGTAAAATGGCCCACATTAAAAAATCTTTTTAAAAAATGCATGTATTTTAGAGTCCATCTTGGTGCTTGGTAAGTGAAGTGAAAGTGAAGAGTTATTCTCTCAGTCATGTCTGACTCTGCTGACCCAATGGACTGCAGCCTATCAGGCTCCTCTGTCCATGGGATTCTCCAGGGAAAAATACTGGAACAGATTGCTTTTTCCTTCTCCAGGGGGATCTTCCTGATCCAGGGATCGAACCAGGGTCTCCAGCATTGGCAGCAGATTCTTTACCACTTGAGCCACCAGGGAAGCCCTCGTGCTTGGTAAAATGGGTATTTTTTTTTTTTGAGATAGTGGAAGTTGTGACCAGCTGTTCAGCTTCTTTCTAGGCAAGCCTAACCATGAAGTTTGTATTCACGCAGTTTGTTCTCAGGGGACCATCTGTGGCCTCTGTGGACTTGAAGCACCTCACCTACAAGCCAGCTCACAGTCTTTTCAGAAACATCGGAACTCCGTGACACCCCTTCATTTTTAAAATGTAAAGTTTTGAGGCCCTTTAAGATGAAATGCTAGATATTGAAAAGGTGTGGAATTGCAAACAATGACGCTTTATGGAAACTTAACAATTCTGGAACTTTGAAACAATACAGGGGACAGTTCCCATAGTCCTTACTTAGACTTGAGTTCTCTTGACCTGGAGAAAGCAGATGTTCTGACCCTTAAAGTCGATTTGATGGACTTCCTACAGAGCTCTCAGCCAGCTCGGCCTGGCACATGTTAGCCATCTAGACCAAGGCATTCTTATTAAGCAAGATCTTCACTGACTTACATGAACACCCCAAGGAAAACTGGGGTATGACCCTGGGTTGACACTCTGGACAATCAGTACAGCACTTCCTGCCCTAGGTGGCTCCATGATAATCAGGTCTGAGGCAGCCGGTGGGTACCCTTTTCCCCATGGAAAGAGAAAGGAACCAGCAGCCTGAGCAAATTCAAATGTGGAAGGAAATCCAGGTCCTGCATAGATAGAGGCAGAGTTTACGCTACGTGCACCAAAAGCTCTGGCGTTTTCTAATACTTCAGTTCAGTTCAGTTCAGTCGCTCAGTCGACTCTTTGCGACCCCATGAATCGCAGCACGCCAAGCCTCCTTGTCCATTACCAGCTCCCAGAGTTCACTCAGACTCACGGCCATTGAGTCCGTGATGCCATCCAGCCATCGCATCCTCTGTCGTCCCCTTCTCCTCCTGCCCCCAATCCCTCCCAGCATCAGAGTCTTTTCCAGTGAGTCAATCCTTCTCATGAGGTGGCCAAAGTACTGGAGTTTCAGTTTTAGCATCATTCCTTCCAAACAACACCCAGGGTTGATCTCCCTCACAATGGACTGGTTGGATCTCCTTGCAGTCCAAGGGACTCTCAAGAGTCTTCTCCAACACCACAGCTCAAAAGCATCAATTCTTTGGCGCTCAGCCTTCTTCACAGTCCAACTCTCACAGCCTTACATGACCACTGGAAAAACCATAGCCTTGACTAGACGGACCTTAGTCAGCAAAGTAATGTCTCTGCTTTTGAATATACTATCTAGGTTGATCATAACTTTTCTTCCAAGGAGTAAGCGTCCTTTAATTTCATGGCTGCAGTCACCATCTGCAGTGATTTTGGAGCCTCCCAAAATAAAGTCTGACACTGTTTCCACTGTTTCCCCATCTATTTCCCATGAAGTGATGGGACCGAATGCTATGATCTTCATTTTCTGAATGTTGAGCTTTAAACCAACTTTTTCTCTTTCCTCTTTCACTTTCATCAAGAGGCTTTTTAGCTCCTCTTCACTTTCTGCCATAAGGGTGGTGTCATCTGCATATCTGAGGTTATTGATATTTCTCTCGGCAGTCTTGATTCCAGCTTGTGTTTCTTCCAGTCTAGCCTTTCTCCCTGTTGTACTCTGCATATAAGTTAAATAAGCAGGGTGACAATATACAGCCTTAACACTTATTGCCATTTATAGTTTTTACCAGTAGAGGTCGTCCTTCCCATTTTAAAAGATTTATTCCGGGATTCTTCATTCCTTGATCCCATTATTCACTGTTTATTTTTGCTTAATTTCTCTTGGTTGCTGGTAAATAGAAATGCAATTGGGAGTTTTCTGTACACTGACTTGACACACAGAAACCTTGCTGCTTGCGTGCTCAGTCGTTATCTTGTCCAACTCTTTTCCATAGACTGTAGCCCGCCAGGCTCTTCTGTCCCTGGGATTTTCCAGGCAAAAATTCTAGAGTGGCTTGCCATTTGCTTCTCCAGAGGATCTTCCCAACCCAGGGATCAAACCAGCGTCTCCTGCACCGCAGGCAGATTCTTTACCACTGAACCACCAGGGAAGCCCAGATTTGAGGTTAGCTGGTTCTAAAAGACAGTAGGTTCCATGGAGAGGCGTCAAGGAAAAGTAACATCACTATAGTTTGAGAAAAATGTTTCTCATTACCAACTATCAAGGGTCGCCAATGCCCTGCTGCTAACATTTATCAGATTTTGCTTTTCAAATATGTTAACTCAATGATCCATTCAAAGAACAAGTACATATGGATGTGATCTATCTTGTGCACACTGGTAGAAATTTACTTTCACATACATCTTCCCAAATAACCTTTACAACAAGCTTTTTCAAGATACAGCTTGTCAAAGCTGAAGTCAGCTCATATGAAGTCTGAGATTGTATAAGGCAATGGTGCCCAACCCTTTTGGCACCAGGGACCAGTTTCATGAGAGACAATTTTTCCATGGACAAGGGGCGGGGATAGTTTCTGGATGATTCTCGTAAGGACAGTATAACCTAGATCTCTTGCATATTTGGTTCACAGTAGAATTCACGCTCTTATGAGAATGCCAAATTGATCTAACAGGAGGCTGAACTCAAGAAGTAATGCAGCAGTGGGGAGTGGCTGTAAATTCAAAGCTTTACTCTTTTGCTCACCTGCCACTTGCTTCCTGCTGTGCACCCTGACACCAGTCTGTGGCCCAAGGGTTGGGGATCCCTGATGTAAGGGCTTACAAAGTAAATAGACAGACTCAAACTAACAATCGTCTTTGCTTTATCAGCTTACTTACAAATGAATGGGTTTCTAGGGCTGTTATTATTAGTTTTCAATTTTTTATAATTTGATACCAAAACATATCAAAAATAATAAGCTAAAACAATATTCAAACCCATATTTTATTGGCTTTAATTACACACTTCAGTATTTACAAAGTTAAAGTTTAAATGAAAAGTCTCTATTGTATTGAAAAAAATAACTACAGCCCAAATTAAAGTGCCCTGGGGCAAATACAGAAAATCAGCTAAGCGCCAGTGACTGCGTCAGGAACCAGGCCGCACTCTGTGTTACAACAAAGCAGTTTATTTGTGATCAATGCTTGAGACTCTATACATAATTTAAAGTTACAGAAAGTTGCAAGAAAGAGCACAAAAATTCCCATGTGCCCTTCACCAATCTTCTTGAAGATTCCCCAGATTCGTGTGTGTGTGTGTGTGTGTGTGTGTGTGTGTGTGTGTGTGTGTGTACACGGACAGATAAATAGATAGATAGATGAGAAATGTTCTTTCTGAACTGAGAAGCTAAAGACATGATACCCCTCTCTACCTAAATATCTTGACTGTATATTTCCTACATACATTCTTTGGTATAACTGTGGTGAAATCCTCAAAATCGGAAAATTAGCATTGGTATCTTACTTGGATTTTATTAACTCTCCAACAATGCTCTTTCTTTATAACAAAAGAAAATCCTAGCGTATGTTTTGCATTCAATTTTCACGTCTCTTTAACCTCCTTTACTCTAGAACAGGTATTCAGTCTTTTTGTGACTCTTGTGACCTTGACAATTTTAAAGATTCTGGGTCTGCAGTGCAATGCATTTTCCAAAAATGATCACAATATTTCTAGTCCCACATGCTCTTCCAGAACCTTCTAACTACTCTCCAGAAGAAGTGGAGTCTTGGAACTTCCCTGGTGGTCCAGTGGTTAAGAATCTACCTTCTAATGCAGAGAACGCAGGTCTGATCCCTGGTTGGGGAACTAAGATCCCACATGCTGTGTGGCAACTGAAGTTCCGCCTGCCACAGCTAGAGAAGCCGCATGCTGTAACGAAGACCAAGCCCAGTCAGAAAGGAGAGAAAAAGATGAGAAGAAGAAATGGAGTCTGTTTCCCCTCCACTTGAGCCTGAGTGGGATTGTTGCTGTTCTGACCAGTAGAGTGTGACTGAAATAGTACTATTTTGAGGCTAGATCAGAAAAAGAAAATACGGCTTTTGTCTGATTCTTTTTTTTTTTTCTCTCTCTCTCTCTCCTTTCCCTAGGAACCCAGCCACCACTCTATGAGAAAGCCAAGCAAGCCGTGTGGAAAGACCACATACAGGTGTTTCTGCCAACTGCTCCAGCCCAAGTCCCAGCCGACAGCCAGCATCAACCGCCAAACAGGAAAATGAATGAGCCCTCAGATATTTGCAGCGCTGAGTGTGGAGTCTCCTAGCTGAGACCCAGACATCACAGAGTAGAGACAAACCGTCCCTTGTGTGCTCTTTCTGAATTCCTGGCCCATAGAAGCCATGAGTATAATAAATGACTATTTTACACCAGTAAGTGTTGGGGTTATTTGTTATACAACCACAGTAACCAGAACAAACCTGTTATTTCATATCTTTCAACTTAATTTATATTTGTCCAGTGTCAGAGTTGTTTTTTAATCTTTCCATTTTTTAAAATATTGGTTCAAATTCAAACATTTTAAAATGCAGTGTGGACCAGGAAATGACTTTTTATTTTTCTTTTTTTCTGTTTGTTTTTTTTTTGAAACAGTATATTTAAAGTAAAAAAAGAAAAAGGAAAAGTTCATCCATTTCTCCACTTCTTCCAACTCTCACCCCCTGCATATCAACCACTGATCCATTCTCTGTATATATGAGCTTTTGGATTTGGAGGATTTTTCTTTTTTTTTTTTTTTTTTAAGATTCCACATATAAGAGAGAGTATACTGTATTTATCTTTCTCTGCCTGACTTACTTTACTTAATAAAAAGCCTTCAAGGTCCATCTATGTTATTGAAAATGGCAAGACTTCTTTTTTTGGTGGATGAATTATATATATAAAATATATTGATGAATTATATATATATGTATATATCTTTATCCATTCATCCATCAGTGAACACTTAGGTTGCTCCCACATCCTGGCAATTATAAATAATGCTACAGTGAACCTGGAGATGTACATATCTTTTCAAGATAATGTTTTTGTTTTCTTCAGATAAATACCCAAAGTGGAACTGCTGAATTGCCAAAAACTAGAAACAACCAAAATGAACTTCAACAGTTGAATGGATAAGTATACCATCGTGCATCCATACAATAAAATAATATTCAGCAATAAAAAGAAATGAGCCATCAAGTCACAAAAAGACATGAAGGAAACTTAAATGCATATCACTGTGAAAGAAGCTGATATGAAAAGGCTACATCCTGTGTGATTCCAGCTATATGACATTCCATGGAAGGCAACAGCTACAGAGACAGTAAACAGAGGAGTGGTTCCCAGGGACTCAGGGAAAAGGAAGGATGAATAGGCAAATGCACGGGGCAGTTTTAGGGCAGTGAGACTATTCTGTATGACACTGTAAGGGTACATGCTATTATATATTTGTCAAAACCTATAGCATATTCAACACAAAGAGTGAAACCTAATGTAAGCTACAGACTTTAGTTTAAAATAATGTATCAATATTGGTTCATAAATTATAAGAAATGTATCACACTGATACAAGATGTTAATAATAGAGTATATTGTTGGGAACTGAGAGAGTTCATACAGGAACTCTATGTTTTCTGTTCAATTTTTTTTCTGAACATAAAAATTCTGTTTTTAATAGATTTAAAGTTATCAAGTAAAAAGTGTAGGTCAGAATTTCCTGGGTGGTTCAGTGGTTAAGAATTCACCTGCCAATGCAGGGGACATATCCTTGGTCCAGGGAGATTCCACATGCCACAGGGCAACTAAACCCATGGCCCACAACTACTGCCCTTACTCTAGGGTCTTACTCTAGGGTCTGCGTGTCATAACTGCTGAAGCCTGAGCACCCTGGAGCCCATGGTCCACAGTAAGAGAAGCTATTGCAATGAGAAGCCTGTGCACCGCAGCTAGAGAATAGTCCCACTTGCCACAGCTGGAGAAAGCCCATGTGTAGCAGTGAAGACCCAGGGCAGCCAAAATTAATTAATTTTTTTTTAAGAAGTATAGGTCAAACACATCACCTCCAAAAGATCAGTATTTGGTAACCCTTGCTTAAGAGAAATGAAAAAACCATTAATAAACAAACAAGTCCATTTTCAGGAAAAGACATCTGTAATAAGCACCAATTAACACCTACAGTTAATAGTTAAGACTAGAATTCAGGCCTCCTCTTCCAATTCTGTTTTTTTTTTAATTGATTGATGAACCTTCATTCTTTTTCTAACTGAAGGATAGTTGATTTACAATGTTGTGTTAGTTTCAGGTGTACAACACAGTGATTCATTAATACTTTTTTTCAGATTCTTTTTTGTCATACGATATTACAAAATACTGAGTATTAGTTTCCGAGTTCTTGCCAACTACCTTGGTATACAACATTGCAACCTAATGCTCAAATAAAGCTTGTCTTTTGTTCTGAACTATCTGTTACTACAGGGGAAAACCCACTGAATAAAAGAAGGGCCATCACTTCCAAAAATGAGCCAATAGAGTTGCTCAGAAAGCACCAAGTACAAGCAGTCTGATTGAGGATGACTCCCCAAGCCCAAATCGAGAGAGGGCATCCCAGTGTATATGTTCCCCTAAGGTTGCTGTGGGGCTTCCGTTCTGCCTGCAATGTGAGAAAACTGGGTTCAATCTCTGGGTTGGGAAGATCCCCTGGAGAAGAGAAAGGCTACCCACTCCTGTATCCTGGCCTGGAGAATTCCATGAACTGTATAGCCAATGGGGTTGCAAAGAGTCAGACAAGCTGAGCAACTTTCACTTTCACAAGATTGCTGTGAGAGATACAGCTAGCATTGCCCTTCCAAACTGTTATCTTTTTTCTTCCTATGCTATTTCTTAAGAATCTTGGTAATTTATAAAAATGAACCATGATTCTTTAACCTTTTCAGAAAGAAGAGTATACAGCATTTGCTTTCGAATAAAATGGTTGCATGAATGCACATCTGCTTAATAGCGTTTTATTTGTGTGTTTAACTACATCAATCTACCTTGTTTGAGAAATTAGTACAAATCTGTGAGAAAAAGAGGCTTCCCAGGTGGCATCAGCGGTAAAGAATTTGCCTGCCAGTGCAGGATCCAAAGGAGATACGGGTTCATTGCCTGAGTGGGGAAGATTCCTTGGATAAGGAAATGGCTACCCACTCCAGTATTCTTGCCATGGACAGAGGAGCCAGGCCGGGTACAATCTATGGGGTCACAAAGAGAAAGACACAACTGAGCACACTTGCCACTGGCATTCTGAAGATTAAAATATCAATTCTTTATATGTGGTCAGTGTCTTACCTCTTTAAAAAAGTACATTCGTATGGAGGTTTTTCCCTCAATGATTCTCAACCCAATGATACAGGTTACTATGCCCATTTTTCAGGTGAGGAAACAGAAATTCAAATTGTGTGGCTCACCCAAATTCTTGCAATAGATTGTTATTGTGCTTGTGCTCAATTGTGTCTGACTCAAAAAGGCATGGACTATAGCCCACCAGGCTCTTCTGTTCATGGGATTTCCTAGGCAAGAATACTGGAGTAGGTTGCCATTTGCTCCTGCAGGCAACCTAGGGATCAAACCCACATCTCCTGCTGCTCTTGCATTGGGAGACAGATTCTTCACCACTTAGCTACCTGGGGAGACTTGCAGAAGATGAGGTTAGCCAAATTACGGCTTAATCTTCAAGAATCTACCTTTCATCACGTGGCTCATCAGATCAGTTCAGTTCAGTCATTCAGTTGTGTCTGATTCTTTGCGACCCTGTGGACTGCTGCACGCCAGGTTTCCCTGTCCATCACCAATGCCCGGAGCCCACTCAAACTCAGGTCCATTGCATCGGTGATGCCATCCAACCATCTCATCCTCTGCTGTCCCCTTCTCCTCCTGCCTTCAATCTTTCCCAGCACCAAGGTCTTTTCTAATGAGTCAGTTCTTCCCATCAAGTGGCAAAAGTATTGGTGTTTCCGCTTCAGCATCAGTCTTTCCAATGAATATTCAGGACTGATTTAATTTAGGATTGACTGGTTAGATCTTGCAGTCCAAGGGACTCTCAAGAGTCTTCTCCAACACCACAGTTCAAAACCATCAGTTCTTCAGCACTCAGCTTTCTTCATAGTCCAACTCTCACATCCATACATGACTAATGGAAAAATCATAGCCTTGACTAGATGGACCTTTGTTGGCAAAGTAATGTCTCTGCTTTTTAATATGCTATCTATGTTGCTCATAGCTTTTCTTCCAAGCAGCAAGCATCTTTTAATTTCCTGGCTGCAATCACCATCTGCAGTGATTTTGGAGCCCCCAAAAAGAAAGTCCGTCACTGTTTCCACTGTTTCCCCATCTAACTCCCATGAAGTGATGGGACCAGATGTCATGATCTTAGTTTTCTGAATGTTGAGTTTTAAGCCAACTTTTTCACTCTTCTCTTTCACTTTCATCAAGAGGTTCTTTAGTTCTTCTTCACTCTCTGCCATAAGGGTGATGTCATATGCATATCTGAGGTTATTGATATGTCTCCCGGCAATCTTGATTCCAGCTTGTGCTTCATCCAGCCCAACATTTCACATGATGTACTCTGCGTATAAGTTAAATAAAGGGTAATAATATACAGCCTTGAGGTACTCCTTTCCCAATTTGGAACCAGTCTGTTGTCCCATGTCCAGTTCTAACTGTTGCTTCTTGACCTACATACAGATTTCTCAGGAGGCAGGTCAGGTATGGTATTCCCATCTCTTGAAGAATTTTCCACAGCTCGTTGTGATTCACACAGTCGAATGCTTTGATGTAGTCAATAAAGCAGAAGTAGGTGTTTTTCTAGAACTCTCTTGCTTTTTCAATGATCCGACAGATGTTGGCAATTTGATCTCTGGTTCATCTGCCTTTTCTAAATCCAGCTTGAACATCTGGAAGTTCATAGTTCACATACTTTTGAAGCCTGGCTTGGAGAATTTTGAGCATTACTTTGCTACCACATGAGAAGAGTGCGATTGTGCAGTAGTTTAAGCATTCTTCGGCATCGCCTTTCTTTGGAATGAAAACTGACCTTTTCTAGTCCTGTGGCCACTGCTGAGTTTTCCAAATTTGCTGACATATTGAGTGCAGCACTTTCACAGCATCATCTTTTAAAGTTTGAAATAGCTCAACTGGAATTTCATCACCTCCACTAGCTTTGTTTGTGGTGATGCTTCCTAAGGCCTACTTGACTTCGCATTCCAGCATGTCTGCTCTAGGTGAGTGATCACACCATCATGGTTATCTGGGCCATAGGATCCTCAAGAGTCTGACACGACTGAGTCGACTCAGCACAAACGCAAGCATGATCTAAAGCCAGGTTAAAAAATATATTTATCTTTTCTGAAAGTGGGTGTAATTAACAAACTATTTAAGTGAAAGGAAAATCCAATCCAGGCAGGACAAGGAAGCAGGGTACGGAACTAGAGAGCTTGGTGAAAACGGGGAAGTGCCCCGCGAGGGTGCGCAATCAATGCCAGCTTCTCCCCTTCTTGAGTCAGGGGAACTTGGTGGTATTATGGCTTTCGTCTCCCCTGGGAGAGGTGACACCCAGGAAACCGGGTCTGGGATGCCAGCGCCGCGCCCCTCTAGCCCCCTGGCGCCGGCGGCCTTGCGCAGTCAGCATTTCGAGGTGTCGGGTTACGGCCCGTAAAGAGGCCACCCCAGGAGGCCTTTGGAACGACAATGACGGCCCCAGATCTGGGGAAAACAATTCCAGTCACACCCTCACCCCCACCCCCACCCAACTCTCGCCGCCGGCCAAGGCGCGGCGGGAGGGCAGCGGGGGGAGGGGTACTCGCCGCGGGGAACCCCCCCGCTCCCCGCCCCCAGTCCCCAACTCCAGCAGCCTCGCAGGGGACCGTGAGTCCCTAACTAAGAGAATTCAAAAATCAAAACGGGCTCTACGGTCTCATCCTTCGAAGAAACGCTATGGAGGCGACCAAGCCATCCCTCGACTGGTTTGCAGCATCACTCCTGAATGGGTCCTTGTTCGCGGTGCCGCAGGAGCTTGGCCACCGGGCTGTGGACACCCGCCCCTCCGCAGGTCTAACGCTGAGACCTGGGCCACTCAGATTTTTCGGTGTCTCCTTCCGTTTTGAGAAAATCTACCGGGTCACGGTCTAGGCTGAGGACGGGGTGGGAAGAAGGATGGAGGGCAGCTCCCGTCTCTGACGAGGACCCGGCAAAAGGGGTTTCTGCTCAGGCTCCTGCTTAGCTGAGGCTGAGGTTCCTATTCTTCCCGTGGGCTTCCCTGGTGGCTCAGTCGGCAGAGAATCTGCCTGCAGTGCAGGAGACCCGGATTTGATCCTCAAGTGGGGAAGATTCTCTGGAGAAGGAAATGCCAACCCACTGCAGTATTTCTGCCTGGAGAATCCCATGAACAGAGAAAGTGTGGGCTACAGTCCATAGGGTCACAACAGTTGGACACAACTTAGGGACTAAACCACCACCATTTTCCCCAGAGTTGGAAGAAGCTATGCAGTGCCAGCCTGGGCCTGGGAGACAGATGAGCGCCACCGAATCTTGGGAGGAAAGCTATGAGTGAGAGTCTAGCAGAGCTCGCGAAGTCCAGAGGAGAGAGGGAGAGATGACCTGGCCCTGTCAGTGGACTTGTCATTCTGGAGAACTGTAAGATGTGGTTGTTAAGAGCTCAGCCTCTGGAGTCTGCCTCTTGAACTGGAAATAGCAAAGAGCTTAGGTTTTTCCAGTCAGAGCTTAAGCAGCTGTGACCTGGCGTTTCCAGCTCAAAGATCCAAGAGAGGATTTTTGTGCATGTGTCAATGTATATTTCAAAAATAAATACTTAAAGGTATGGCTATTATATTAAAATCATAATAAATGAAGCATGTAAATGTGAAAATGCAAACTACATGTAAATCAGTTTTTTGTTTGTTTGTTTTTGCTGGGACAAGCACTACATATCTCTTCCATTTTAAACACCAATCAACCAACAAGGGCTGCCTCACCAGCAAACCCACCTTCTACCTTCTCTGAGTCTTAGTGCCTCTCTAGTTTTGCTACAGAATTATTTCCCTGCAGGTGGGTTCCTTCCCAGGAACATGCCTGCTACTTAGCTCTCCCTTCCCCAAGGCACTCCCTTTCGATTTCTCTGCAGAAGAGGAGTGGCTTGGAGAGTCTCCACTATAGGGTCCCCTTGGGTCAGCGGCCGAACTTGGGCAGCCTTAAGATGACCTCCTCACCTCAGAATGCACCTGATTTCAGATAGGGCCTAAATCAGTCTATGAAATAAAGATGGTTAACTTTCTTGATCAGTGGGCTCTCCCCTCAAAAATGAGATACTGTCCAGCTAAGCCTTGATATGTTCACTATAATAAAAATAGGAATTATTCTTCTGTACTAGACTTAAGGTGAGACTTTAATGAATCACTGCTAAGGAATACTGTGATGTCCACAATGTGTTAGAGTAACTCACTTTTTTTTCAGTCACGCCGTGGGTCATGAAGGACTTCCCCGCCAGGGATGGAACCCATGCCCCTGCAGTGAAAGAGCGGAGTCTTAACCACTGGACCACCAGGAAGTTCCCAGTAGTTCACCTGTGCATAGCTGATAACAACAAAACTTTATCCTTCCTCTCCCTTGTTCTTTCACCAGAAAATATTGAGGGTCCCTTCAAACCTGCTTCACATATTCTCTATCATATTTTAATTGGAGACAAGGTATAACATATAATAAACACACAAAACCAAAACATGTATAAAATGTAAGGGCCAAGCCCATCAGCCCCTGGGAGCGAAGACTGCCACCATGGACTGCCTTCCTTCTGCTGCACACAGTGGGCTCTTGCTCCGGGACCCTGCTTCACAGGTGTATGCTCCTCCTTCCAGTAAACCATTGATGTTGTTACTGAATCCAAGCTACCTCTGCTGGCCACACGATAAGTCAATGAATCCGAGACCAGGTGTTGGGACTTTTGTTCTTGTTCAATTGCTCAGTCATGTCTGATTTTGTGACCCCATGGACTGCAGCACACCAGGCTTCCCTGTCCTTCACTATCTCCAAGAGTCTGTGCAAACTCATGACCATTGAGTCATGATGCCATCTCATCCTCTGTCATCCCCTTCTGCTCCCACCTTCAATCCCTCCCAGCATCAGAGTCTTTTCCAATGAGTCAGCTCTTTGCCTCTGGTGGCAAAAGTATTGGAGCTTCAGCTTTAACATCAGTCCTTCCGATGTCTATTCATGGTTGATTTCCTTTAAGATTGACTTGGTTGATCTCCTTGCAATCCAATGGACTCTCAAGAGACTAGGAAGGGATTTTATTGGGGAGCTGGCTGACCAAGAAGATGGCAGGATAGTGTCTCTAAATAGCAATCTTCCTGGGGCCTGGTTGCCAGGTTCTTTTATGAATAAGAAATGAGAGGAGAGGGGACAAAACAAAGAAAAATGATTATTCAGTCCTTGCAAATGTCCCCTAGGATGGTAAGCTTAAGGCAGTTCAGGTCTGTTCAGTTGTTCAGTCATGTCCAACTCTTTGAGATCCCATGGACTGCAGCACAT
>SJYC01130038.1:0-22335 GCA_006408675.1 Madoqua kirkii | reverse complement strand
TGCTGCAATTCATGGAGTTGCAAAGAGTCGGACACGACTGAGCGACTGAATTGAACTGATCATGGCAAATACAATTAAATTGACTCCCTCTCAAGTAACAGATCCAACGTATTTTCCCCAAATTTCCTCTGACTCATGTAACATTTATTTCTCCTTCTGCCCAACCAACTTTCAAGTCAGTGTCTGCATCTCTCAGGAGGGTGGTACCTGAGTACTGCCAAGAAGCAGTCCTGACCCAGTGACGGATAGATAAGGAAATATAAATACTCCAGCTCCTTTGCAGGATGATTTTAAGGCTTATGTTTTATGCTACTTTCCCAATGTTTCTCTATGCAACTAAGTCACCCCCCATGGGAGGCCATTTAATAGTTCACATGTATTTTCTGTCTTTCCTTCCCTATATCAGTTCCCATTCCCTGCGCCAGTGCTCCTTGACCTCCCAGTAACTTCTTGCACTCAAATTATTGGCTCAGATCTGCTCTGGGAAAAGTGAAACTGAGATAACCAGGGAACAAACTCTGGAGAAAGCAACATGTTTTATCTATGACTTCAGTAAGATATAAACTTACTCTAACCCAAGTCACTCTCTGCGACAGATTTAGAAACAAGATATCCCATAAATAGGCCACTACTTGTCACTTCTTAGTATCAACATTTAGAAATAACAAGCAGGATTTTTACCCTGTCACTGAATCTTACAGCCAGGTAGGTTGGAGTAATCACCTGAAGATCAAGACAGATGAACCTAGGAAACTAAAGCTTTTGTTTGTTTTTCAATATTACAAAATCAAGCATCAGAAAATGGCCCCGCTGGGGCTCCAAGTTTTCTCCTTACTGTCTCTACTCAGATAATATCATGTGGACCTCCACAAGACTATGTGTTTATGGGGTGATCAGGATACTCCAGAGATGGTCACACTGTGATGAACAGAATCAGGCTGGTTTCTTTGTATGTACCAAGTAGCCAGTTCTCAGCTCAGTTAGGGTATCAGGAAAGACAATTCAGAATAAAGGGTAAGTATTCAGACACAATCAGTTTCTCTAGCCATTTCAAGGTGACAGTCCTATTTTTTTTTTCTCCCATACTTCCTGCAGAGAGGTTTGTACTCTGATTTCTAGTACAAGAAGAGAATGAACATGAGGGTGAGGATGGGGACCTCTATGCCTACTGGCTTCTCTGTACTAAATGTCCTTACAGCCAGGTCACTCAGCTCTCCCCCCAGCTTTACCTCCTATATTCGTGACACTCCACAAGCAAGGATGAGGAGCAGGAGCAACATGGGGAGACACCACCGTATACCCAGCCCTGAAGCTCCAAGTGATCTGAGTAGCAAGGAGCTCGCCCCAGCTTCCACCCACGCTGGGCCAGTCACCAGTCTAAGAACTGACCCTCATAGCCAGGCAGCCACATTTCTAGTCTCTGACCCTTATTCCATGAGGGCCAGGTGGGCTGGCACAGCCAGGAGATCAAGAGGGAAGTTAGTTCAAGGGCCAGAGAGCCTAATGTGGAAGCCCCCTGCCTCTCTGTTACTGACAATATCACCTGATCACGTCACTGAGGAACAAGAAGCTGAGGCTCAGGGTAACTAAGTTTAAATTTAAATGAATTCATACTTAACTTGATCATGGACACTGAAGCAGCATCTGATAAATGGTAAGCATGACCTTTTCCTGCAATGCTTAATACGCTTTCTCAAGATTCAGTCCTGGTCATGTTTATTAGCTAGCCATGTCTTCACACCTATGTGAGAACACAAGCTTTCTTCAAATATTTGAAGAGCCCTCAAATAGCTGCTGCTTTATACAAAATGATTAATCATCTTTTGTATTGCTCTGAGATGTAGAAACTATAGGTGCAGATTTAATCTCAAGGCAAGAACTTGTAGTCATTTCCCCTTAGAGAAAGATCCTTTAAAACATAATGAGTTTCTAGTCACTAGAAATGTATAAGTCAGACCAAATGATTACCTTCAGAAAGAGCTTAGACTCTAGATCTCAAAGGTTGCTTCTAGTCTAAGGTTTTATGAATTAGGATTAAGTACTTCAATTTGTTCCCTTTTGGAATAGAATTTCCCCCTTTTCCCATGGACCGTGGTCAAAGAAATCCTTTCAATTGAAGCAGAGGGTTTTCAAAATTCATTTGAAAGAAGTGAATAGAAAACAGAACTAAAGGAAAAAGTATTTCTTGAACTTGACCTTAGTACTCAGATTTCTAAGAGTGCATACAAAACAATAAATGAGACAGTCTTTAAAAAAAAGACCAACTTTATCTCTATGGCTGAGCTCTTTAGTTGTAGATATTTTGGAAATTAGTAATACATAGCTACAAAAAATCCTGTGCAACACTGTCTTTATGAGATAATTCCCATATCACATACTTACCTGATAGCATCTTCCTATTCAGAAGCTCACATAAAGTAGACAAATGCTGGGTCAAAACCCCAAATTCACAAAAAGTTATTTAGAAGGAAGCGATTAGAGAGTCCCTATGAGATGTCATTCAACTCTCAAAAAAACCTTCAGCTCTGGTTTTTTCAATAGAAATACATCAGATACTTTCCATTTTTATTGTGCAGGAAAAGAATGTTAGATATGTATTATGAAAATGAAAGTGAAAATTGCTCGGTCATGTCTGATTCTTTGTGAACCTGATAGCATCTTCCTATTCAGAAGCTCACATAAAGTAGACAAATGCTGGGTCAAAACCCCAAATTCACAAAAAGTTATTTAGAAGGAAGCGATTAGAGAGTCCCTATGAGATGTCATTCAACTCTCAAAAAAACCTTCAGCTCTGGTTTTTTCAATAGAAATACATCAGATACTTTCCATTTTTATTGTGCAGGAAAAGAATGTTAGATATGTATTATGAAAATGAAAGTGAAAATTGCTCGGTCATGTCTGATTCTTTGTGACCCCTTGGATGATACAGTCCACAGAATTCTCCAGACCAGAGTTCTGGCGTAGGTAGCATTTCCCTTCTCCAGGGAATCTTCCCAACCCAGGAATCAAACCAGGGTTTCCTGCATTGCAGGCAAATTCTTTACCGACTGAGGTATCAGGAAAGCCCCAAATATGCATTATGATTCCTACCAAACCAGCTCTCCAATATGGTATGAAGAATGCCATAAGGCAACATTTTTAACCAGTTTCCTTTGGAGTTCACTCGGGAGCTCAGGTGGTGCTAGTGGTAAAGAACCTGCCTGCCAATGCAGGAGACATAAGAGACTCAGGTTCATTCCCTGGGTCAGGAAGGACCCCTGGAAGGGGGCATGGCAACTCACTCCAGCATTCTTGCCTGGAGAACTGCATGGACAGAGGAGCCTGGCAGGCTACAGTCCTTGGGATGCAAAGAGTCAGACAAAACTGAAGTGACTTAGTACAGCACACAGCACAGCCCATGTTGGTACATGTCACTATTGGAAACAGCAGCAGTTACTTCTCATCTGTTGATCAGAATTTATTCCTCTTTGACAAGAGAAAATAAAATATTTCCAAAATAAACAACAATCACTTTGAAAGCCTGATGTTAAGAAGCAAAGCAATAATTTGTAGTTTCAAAAAAAGACTTCAAAAGCATCACAAGTGAAATGCACCCAATCTTTTTCCCATGCATTTGACTTCAAACTTGGAGAAAAGGATAAACATGAAATGTATTTTCTCTTCTCTATGCCTAGCTTTACTTATTCTTATGGATTAATTTTGATGAATGGATTAAATTTTTCTCTGAGTTGTATCTTTTCTCTTTTTCTTTGCTTAGAGCTTACTTCAGTCAAAGAATTTAGAGATTGAGATTCTGATTGTCCTCAGCACTGGAACAAATTATCTTAGCTACTTATGAATAGTCAGGGAAAATACAGAAACCTGTCTTTTCATTTTATTCATTTGCTACTTTCTCATTCATCCTGCTATAAGTTTGTCAGTCTGGCTTTTGCCCTTTTTATAGCCATTTCATAAGATGCCCTACTTATTTTGATAAACCACTATAGCAATTTATATTGTACAAAAATAATTAGACTTCTATTATTAATAGAACAGATTTAAATACCATTATAAGGAAGACAGTAGCATAAACACGTCATTTGATTGAGGTAATTATCTGAATGTACCTAAACTAAATTGTTATTCTTGAGAAAATAATCACTTCTCCTAAATTAGAGCCCCAAATCTTGTTATAGATGGCTGTTGTTCAAGCTTCTAGATAAGCTGATCATAAGCCTGTCTTAGGATAAGTGTTTGGTGAATGAACCATTGAATGTGTTCTCCTGGGAAGTAGTAGACAAACTCTAGATGATTCCAATATAGGAACATTTTTGTTTTCAATTTTTCTTTGCAACTCTGAAGGTATCACTAATTGGTACAGAAAATAAGGCTCTTTAAAACATTTATGTTTAATTATGCTACTTTTAATACATACAATCTGTGATAAACGTATATTTAGTCCAAAATGGTTGTCAGTTACCACTATCCCTTCCAGTTTACTGATGTAACACCCAGAAAATCATTGAAAGAGATCAAACTCATAACACTGGGGGTTCAGGGGTAGAAACTAGGGAAAATTGGAAGAAAGAGCTATAAAATCTATGGAGTGATTTTGGATTAGATACTGGCAACTGACACAGGCTTCCCTAACAGAAAGCATACTAATTCATCAGCTTAAAAGCGGCCAGGGAAGAGTCTTTTGGAAGGGCTATCTTTTACCTGTCCCCTAACTAAGTAAACCAGCTCTGTACTAGTCAGTTTAGCCACTGCCCCACAGCTCAGGGATGGCTGGAGGAACACCATCTAATGGAAGTCCTCCTTACAATCACTGCAGTTTCAACAACCCCATAATAAAATAGGAAGCCAAAGAAGGAAGGGGTCATGCTTCCTTACATATGGGCAGGTTTATACAATAGTCAAAGAATTGGATGGTCAAGACAAAAGCCTCACAGCAGTACATTCCTGAGATGATATATTTTCATGTGTTCTGCTGGATCAGATTGCCAAAAAACTGGATTAACATGGGAAGAAAAGTTGTTATATACCCACTGGCAAAAACTGAGTCTGTAGAGACTGTCCCTCATTCCAGGCTGAGTAAGCAAGAAAACAGCAAAATCAAAAAGATACTTAAGAAAATATACATAAGGACAATGAGAAATATCTAAAAATTTAGAAGATCATAATGGTTATTTGTTGAGCGTGACTACCAAATATTTAATTCCTCTTCCTAATGGTTCCCCTTAAGACTCTTGAGAGTCCCTTGGACTGCAGGAGATCCAACCAGTCCATTCCGAAGGAGATCAACCCTGGGATTTCTTTGGAAGGAAGGATGCTGAAGCTGAAGCTCCAGTACTTTGGCCACCTCATGCAAAGAGTTGACTCATTGGAAAAGACTCTGATGCTGGGAGGGATTGGGGGCAGGAGGAGAAGGGGAAGATCGAGGATGAGATGGCTGGATGGCATCACAGACTCGATGGACATGAGTCTGAGTGAACTCCAGGAGATGGTGATGAACAGGGAGGCCTGGCGTGCTGTGACTCATGGAGTCGCAGAGAGTCAGACACGACTGAGCAACTGAACTGAACTGAACTGAATATCTGAGGGACTAATACTTTCTGGGTATAGCATGTGTTTGAGGCCCTGCAGGTCCCTAGATGCAAATAATGACTCAAGTTAGATGAGATACTCTTGCCTGGTATTACTGTCTTTAAAGGTGGTTGAAATTTCCATCCCCGCCATCAGTGATGGCTCCTCCCACGAGTCAGCCTGATACTGGGGCTCCTTCCAGTCCCACTGCTTCTTTGAGCCACTTAGAGGGTAAACTCTGTTCTCTCTTCTTTAGTTTACCAAGAACCCAGCCCTGCTGAGTTCATCAAAAGAACCAACTGACTCCAAACTAAGATTCATTTCTGAGGGCAACCAGAATAAAGTGTTATTAGTTTTTTTTCAATCTACAAGCATGTAGAATAACTTCCATACATTGCTGGTAGGGATTTTTAATTGCTGTGAAAACTTCAAAACAATCTTTGGTTGTTTCTTTAAAAAGTTAACATTTCCCTGCAACTCAGAATTTCACTCCTAGCTACTGACTGAAGTGAAATGAAAACTCATGCCCATAAAAATCTTGTATAAGAATGCTCATACTAGTCTTTTTATAATAGCAAAAAAACTAGAAATAACCCAAATGTTTAATAGAAGATTGCACAAGCACTTTGTGGTACATTTTCTTTATACCCTCAGTGGGTACAAGGAGAATGTACTTCAACATAGTTAAGGACATATATTACAGGTCCATAGTTAACATTATACCCAAAGGGAAAAGCTGAGCTTTTCCTCTGAGACTAGAGATGAGACAAGGATGTCCACTCCAGCCATTTTTATTTAATATGGTATTTGTATCACAACAAGTAATTAGGCAAAAAAAAAAGGAAAAACATCCAAATTCAAAAGGAAGAAGATGGTGCAATCTTATATAAAGGAAAACCCTAACCGAAGTGAAGGTTCCTCAGTCGTGTCTGCCTCTTTGTGACCCCATGGACTATACAGTCCATGGAACTCTCCAGGCCAGAATACTGGGGTGGATAGCATTTCCCTTCTCTAGGGTATCTTCCCAACCCAGGGATCAAACCCAGGTTTCCTGCATCGCAGGCAGATTCATTGCCAGCTAAGCCACAAGGGAAGCCCAAGAATATTGGAGTGGGTAGCCTATCCCTTCTCCAGGGGATCTTCCCAACCCAGGAGTTGAACCAGGGTCTCTGCATTGCAGGTGGATTCTTTACCAATTGAGCTATCAGGGAAGCCCCCAAAACTCTAAGGACTCCATCAAAAAACTCTTAGAACTAATAAATTCAATAAGTTTGAAAAACAGCATCAAAATCAGATTTCCATACACTATTAGCTCTACAAAACAGAAATTAAGAAAAAAAGACCTAATTTACAATAGCATCTACAAATATTCCTTAGGAATAAATTCACTGAAGAGGGAGATCTCTATACTAAAAATTCTAAATCACTGATGGGAGAAATTGAAGAAAACACAAATAAATGAAGAGATATCCCATGTTTGTGGACTGAAGAATACTGTTAAGACATCCTTGTTACCTAAAGTTATCTTTTAGATTCAGTGCAATCTCTATTAAAATCCCAGTGCATTTTTCACCAAAATAAGGAAAAATCTGAAAACTCACGTGAAACCAAAAAACTGTAAATAACCAAAGCAACCTTGAGCAAATATGACAAAGCATTACACTACCAGATTTCAAAATGGACTGCAAAGCTATAATCCAAATAGCATGATACTGGCATAAAACAGATATACAGATCAATGAAACAGAATAGAAAGTTCAGAAACAAACCTATACATATATGGTAAATGATATGGCAAAGGAGCCAAGAACACACAATGGGGAAAGGACACTCTCTCCAATAAATGGTGCTGCAAAAAGAGAGTCAAGTGCAAACAAATTAATAGGATCAATAGGACACTCTCTAATACCATGCAGAAAAATAAACTCAAGATGGATTAAAGACTTGAATGTAAGACGTGAACCATAAAACTTCTAAATGGAAACACAGGCAATAAATTCCTTGATTACAGTCCTGGCAAGGATTTTTTTTTTTTAATTTGAAACCAAACACAAACTCAACAAGTGAAACTAAATCAAACTAAAAAGCTTCTGAACAGCAAAGGAAGCCATCAATAAAATGAAAAGGCAACTCACTGAAATGGCAGAAAATATTTGCAAATCATGTGTCTGATAGAGTTAATATCCAAAATATGTAAAGAATGCATACAACTCAATAGCAAAATAAACCAAGTAATCAAATTTTAAAATACGCAGATAGTTTTTCCCAAAGATAATGTAAAAGTGGACATCAGGTATATGAAAAGACATTCAACATCATTAATCATCAAGGGGAAAATATCAAAATCACAATGCAATATCACCTCATACATGGTGATTTTGGTTGTTATTCAATCACTCAGTTGTGTTTGACTCTTTGCAACCCCATGGA
Source organism: Madoqua kirkii (assembly GCA_006408675.1). Taxonomy (NCBI): domain Eukaryota; kingdom Metazoa; phylum Chordata; class Mammalia; order Artiodactyla; family Bovidae; genus Madoqua; species Madoqua kirkii. The sequence goes on along the minus strand of SJYC01130038.1, from coordinate 14,340 downwards.
CTGCAGCACGCCAAGCTTCTCTGTCCTTCACCATCTCCCAGAGCTTGCTCAAACTCATGTCTATTGAGTTGGTGATGCCATCCAACCATCTCGTCCTAGTAACAGTCATTCTAACAAGTGTTGGCAAGGATGTGGCAATAAGGATACATTTATGTACTGCTGGTAGGAATGTAAATTGGTACAGCCACTACGGACAAGGGTATGGAGGTTCTTCATGATAAATATAGAACTACCATACAATTCAGTAATTCCATTTCTGGGCATTTATCCAAAGGGGGGGAAAAAAACTAACACAAAAAAATATATGTACACCAATGTTCACTGCAGCATTACTTACGATAACCAAAACATAAAAACAAGCTATGTTTCTGGGAGGGAGGTTTAGGAGGGAGGGAGGTTCAGGAGGGAGGGAGGTTCAGGAAGGAGGGAGGGAGGGAACATATACATTCTTATGGCTGATTCACACTGCTATATGGCAGAAACCAATACAACATTGTAAAACAAATATCCTCTAATTAAAAATAAAAAAAAAAAACTAAGCTTCTATCAATGCATGAATGGATAAAGAAGCTGTGGTATACATAATGGATAATTATTTAATCACGAGAAAGAAAATCCTGCTTTTGTGACATTAAATATAAATGTACCCTGGGGGCATTATGCTAAATGAAATGAATCAAAATGAATAAGATAAATACCACATGCTCTCATTTATATGTGAAATCTAAAAACATATAACTTACAAAGTAGAAAGTCAATTGTCAGGGGCTGAGGAAAATGGTAAAATATTGATCAAATAGCACAAATTTTCATTATACTTATGGAAATTTTAAATGGAAAACACACAACCGTTTAGTTAACCTCTTAGCCCCCCAGCATATTAAAGGTGACAAACTGGGAATCAGACCAATTGTGTCTAGAATACAAAGCAATAGTTTAGTTATAATTAGCAAGAGAAAAAGGACTTATTTCAACAGTTTTTATGACACTTTGGAAAAAAATGTTTTTTTTAATACATTTGTAAAAATTAATATGAATAAATGCTCCTATGTTTTGTAGGAGTAATCATCTGCTGAAGTAATATTTCATCAGTTAAATGACCCTAACACAGTAATCAAACACTTCAATTAAGAGCCAGATAGTAAATATTCAAGGCTCTGCAGGTAAAAGGGAATTAGCAGCAACTTTTCAACTCTGTCGTGCAAAGACACGAACTAAAGGATGTGTCGTTTCAACAGAACTTCACTTAAACAAGTTGCAGGCCATACTTGACCCAAGAATCATCATTTTCCAATCCCTACTCTAAAACATTGTATTCTCACAAGTTAGTATGTATGTCTTCACACGTATGTATGTACACAGTGACCTATATGCATACAGAAGCATGTACCTCTGTACTTTCCCCAGAACCACAATTACTCACTAGGAGTTTATCTTCCTTTGAAAACTCTTAGTTGGTATCAAAAGTGAGTATTCACCTCAATGGCCATACAGCACATCATGTGATAATGACTCACCCCAAAATACAAATGGATGACAATGCTGGACAAGATCACAACAGTTGGAACCAGTAAGTATATCTCACACAGATGATGCTGGGTCAGTTTTCCATAATGAAGGCATTTTCCTCCTTAGAGCTAGACCTTTTTCCTCCTTAGAACAAGACCTTAAAATTTTGTTTTATTTTATCCTCATTTTCTTATTTCACATGCATCCTAGAATGTGAACATCATATGCAAATCAAAAAAGCCTGGTGAAGTAGATTATAATTTAGCTATGATTGTATTTAATAAGAAAAGGCTGAAGTAGTACTCTAAAGATTGTTTCTCAGACTTTACGAATTCTTTTAATTACATATTTACATTATATAAAGTGAATGCTTTCCCAATTTCAAACCTCCTGAAAATTTTGTTAGCTCTCTCTCTCAGCTTACATATAATCACAAAGTTTCTCTCATCAAATCAAGCTGAGAAGTGCTACCACGTACTTTCATTGTATTTGATTTTTCTTGTGAGTTTAAACAAAGTGAACACTTGAACCAAACACAGGAGTAGGAGGAGACAGGGCCAGACTGGTTGTCAGCTCAACCGGGTCCCACATTTCATTTAATGCCCTTCTATCTTAAAATTCTTAATTTGAACACTAACTCCCAATATTCATTTTGCACTGGGTCCTAAAAATCGTGTAGCTGGTCCTCCAGAGCAAGCTTAAAACTCAAAGGTAGAAAGGCTTTCCAAATAATGAAGTTTAAGTTCACAGACTGAAATCTCAAGGATTCATTTGCTTGACTTCAAAGAAATTTCCCTGTGAATATCAATTCTTCAAAAGGTGGAAAATGTTAGACAGGTATCAGGACAAAGGGAAAATTATTTTCATTTCTCAAAAACAGATAACTTGGTCATTTTGTCTCTTAACATGTCAGCAACAGCCAGCTTGATTATTTAAGATCAACTTTTCCTCTGAGTGTATTTTTCCCAATAAGGTGAATAGAGGACAAGTAGGCAGCATGATTAATGTAATTCATAAAATGATTAAGAGAAAAGAAGGTTGTTCTTTTCTTTTCCAAGGCTTTGGAATAATTACAATATGGAGGTAGTAACCCAAGGACAAATTATTATATTAACTTTATGGCTGAGAATTTCTTTATGTACCACATAGCCCAAAGCCTGAACCCTTAGTAAGTGTTACCTCAGTTCCAAAAGACTTCAGTAGGAAACCTAAAATCAGGACCCTTGTTCCATCCTAAAAGATTAAGGGTCATAGAGGAGCAGATCAAAGGACAGAGCATGCAAGATCAGCAGAGTGGGCATGGGTCCAAACGGTAATAACCTATCCTACAGAAAGCTCCAACCCATTTTCCTGCTCTATTGTACTTCACCTTCTACCAGACGTTTTTTAAAGATTTCTTTTTTTGATGTGGACCATTTTTAAAGTCTATTGACAATAATGCTTCTGTTTTATGTTTTGGTTGTTTGACCATAAGACATTGGGGATCTTAGTTCCCTGATCAGAAATCGAACCAGCTACCTCTGTATGGGAAGGGCACATCTTAACCACTGAACCACCAGGGAAGTCCCCATGATACTTCTTAAAGCAAGCTCAAAAAAGGCAGAAATCTTTTTTCACTGACACATCCCAAGCTGCTAGAACAAGGCTTGGCACTGAATTGGTTAAATGAATGACCAAACCAGGAGGAGGGTTCCTAGCTGCACTTGCCTTGTTCCCACGGGGTGAACACAGCTACAAATCTAAAGCTGAGAGAGGAAAAACAGGCTGTAGTGAGAAAAGCAGTGACTGATAATTATACTGGAAAAACCCCCCAAAGGATTTGAAAATGAGTATGACAGAAATTGTGGGCTTCTCAGGGGGCACAGTGATAAAGAATCTCTCTACTAATGCAGAAGACACAAGAGACAAAAGTTCAATCCCTAGATCAGGAAGATCCCCTGGAGGAGGGCACGGCAACCCACTCCAGTATTCTTGCCTGGATAATCCCATGGACAGGGGAGACTAGTGGGATACAACCCATGGGGTCACAAAGAGTTGGACAAAACTAGGCAGGCACACATATAGACCACATGACAGAAATTGCAGGAGTCCTCTGATATCATCATCTGTGCTCCCAAACTCTTTTTTAAATGTTAAAACCTAAAACATGTAACCACAAAGCCTGCTTCTGCTTAGAGTTAACTGGTATAGGTCACCGCATGGGTTAAAACTGTCTTCTAAAAGCCAAATACTTCCACTAACAGGTTAGCTAATGGAACTTAATCCTTGCTGGATGCCTCCGGCTTACTTATGGCTTAGGTGGCTTATTTGTGACTGCTCCTCACATCAGGGGCCCAATTACCTCTTTAGTGCTCCCAGTCATCCTTTGAGGGGAGGTCTGGAGGGGTGGGGGCAACGATTCTTAAAAGCTCTCAGCCTGAGCCATTCTCTGTCCCTGCTCCAACCCCTTCCTTCCCACTGTCTGACCTGAATTTGTTAACAAAATGCACTGGTTCCATTATTTCTCCCACTCAGAACCTTCTCTGGGGAAGCAGCTTTCATAACCCACAGTCTGCTGGGCTTGCTTAGCTGTGCTTTGGGTGTCTGCTTTATACAACAGAATCACACTGAGCAGAATCCAGAGCTGAGAATTCAGAGCTGCTACCACTCTGTCAAGTTCAGGGTCTTTATATGTCAAGTACGGGTCAACGCTCCTTCCCCTAGTGCCTCAGAGGTCATCCTTCATGCAAGGTCGGAATGAGATAATGTGATAAAAATATGTTGCAGGCTGCAAATGCTAGCCAGCAGGGACCTGGTGTAAGCCTCGCTGTTCCTTACGTTTGACTGCAGAGCCTATGGGTTGGGTCTGCTAAGCATGCAGGAAGTCTTTCATGACAAATAATATGAAAGCAAGCTTATGTGCTGAAGCTGAAACTCCAGTGCTTTGGTCACCTGATGTGAAGAACTGATTCATTGGAAAAAGACCCTGATGCTGGGAATGACTGAAGGTGGGAGGAGAAAGGGACAACAGAGGATGAGATGGTTGGATGGCATCACTGATTAAATGGACATGAGTTTGAATAAGCTTCAGGAATTGGTGATGGACAGGGCAGCCTGGCATACTTCAGTCCATGGGGTCGGTCCATGAAGCTTGAGTAAACATATGTGAACTTGTTACATTCATGATTGGGATCAAAGAACCAAAAATCAGACCTCAGGAAGGATCAGAAAGTGGACAGCCTTGGGGCATGTTTCATTCGCCTATCTGTGGGTCCATTTGCTCCTCAGTTAATTCCATGCAATGTGGTCCTATCCACTTCTGAATTTACAAATATGACCACTCCATCCGGGTTCTAATTACCCCATATCAGTCTGATTGGCTAAGTGAGAGCCAGATGTCCAACCCTGAACTTCTCTACTAAGGTGAGGTAAGTGACCCGGGCTGCTAGAGACATACCCTCTGTAATGACACCCAGAGTCTCTCACAGGTTCTAGGGAAATTCCTGAAGGGAAATCACAAAAACCTGAACCTAAAGAAAAAAGAAAGCTGAGGCACATATTATTTAGGCTTAAGGAGTTGGCATCTGGTTGAGGCCTGATTTTGAATCTGTCATATGCAATGCCCTCAACCCAATGAAACTCTGACAAGTCCATCTGTATTACTTTCCTAGGGTTGTCAGGAACAGATTTCCACCAAGTTGATGGCTTAAAATAGAAATTTGTTCTCTCTGTACTGAAGGCTGGAAGTCTGAAATCAAGGTGCCTACAGGGTCACAGACCCTCCAAAACCTTTAAGGGAGAACCTTGTCAAAACTCATCTAGATCCCAATGGCTCCAGCCCTTGTGCTGAGGCAGCAAAATTTTAACCTCTGGCTCTGTCTTCATGTGACATCTACTTTTTGTCTGGGTCTTTTCTTCTGTCACTTATAAGGATACTTATCACTGGATTTTGGGTCCACTTGGATAATTCAGCCTTGATGTACTCCTTTTTCCTATTTGGAACCAGTCTGTTGTTCCATGTCCAGTTCTAACTCTTGCTTCCTGACCTGCATACAGATTTCTCAAGAGGCAGGTTAGGTGGTCTGGTATTCCCATCTCTTGAAGAATTTTCCACAGTTTATTGTGATCCACACAGTCAAAGGCTTTGGCATTGTCAATAAAGCAGAAATAGATGTTTTTCTAGAACTCTCTTGCTTTTTCCATGATCCAGCGGATATTGGCAATTTGATCTCTGGTTCCTCTGCCTTTTCTAAAACCAGCTTGAACATCTGGAAGTTCACTGTTAATGTGTTGCTGAAGCCTAGCTTGGAGAATTTTGAGCATTACTTTATTAGCATATGAGATGAGTGCAATTGTGCGGTAGTTTGAGCATTCTTTGGCATTGCCTTTCTTTGGGATTGGAATGAAAACTGACCTTTTCCAGTCCTATGGTCACAGCTGAGTTTTCCAAATTTGCTGGCATATTGAGTGTAGCACTGAAACAGCATCATCTTTCAGGATTTGAAATAGCTCCACTAGAATTCCATCACGTCCACTAGTTTTGTTCGTAGTGATGTTTTCTAAGGCCCACTTGACTTCACATTCCAGGATGTCTGGCTCTACATGAGTGATCACACCATCATGATTATCTTGTTCGTGAAGATCTTATTTGTACAGTTCTTCTGTGTCCCATCACTTCATGGGAAATAGATGGGGAAACAGTCAGACTATTTTTGTGGGCTCCAAAATCACTGTAGATGGTGACTACAACCATGAAATTAAAAGACGCTTACTCCTTGGAAGAAAAGTTATGACCAACCTAAATAGCATATTCAAAAGCAGAGACATGACATTGCCAACAAAGGTCCATCTAGTCAAGGCTATGGTTTTTCCAGTGGTCATGTATGGATGTGAGAATTGGACTGTGAAGAAGGCTGAGCACTGAAGAATTGATGCTTTTGAAGTGTGGTGTTGGAGAAGACTCTTGAGAGTCCCTTGGACTGCAAGGAGATCCAAGCAGTTCATTCTGAAGGAGATCAGCCCTGGGATCTCTTTGGAAGGAATGATGCAAAAGCTGAAACTTCAGTACTTTGGCCACTTCATGCAAAGAGTTGACTCATTGGAAAAGACTTTGATGCTGGGAGGGATTGGGGGCAGGAGGAGAAGGGGACGACAGAGGATGAGATGACTGGATAGCATCACGGACTCGATGTGAGTCTGAGTGAACTCCAGGAGTTGATGATGGACAGGAAGACCTGCCATGCTGGGATACATGGAGTCGCAAAGAGTTGGACATGACTGAGCGACTGAACTGAACTGAACAATTCAGAGTGGTCTCAAGATCATCAGGAAAAACTCTTTTCCAAAATAAGGTCACAAGTTATGGAAATCAGAACATGAGCTTATATTTTGGAGGGGCCACCATTCAACTCACTACAGCATCTGCTTCACTCCATTTCAAAGCTTAGAATCTATGTAATCTATGTGAGGTAGAAAACGACTTTTTTATTTGGGGCTCATGATTGAAACATGTGAAAATATGGATAGAAAATCTCCAAATCAGGAGAAGATAAGGGCTTTGGGCCTTCAAGGATCATACTGTCTCCAGAAAGAGCATAAACAGCCCAGGCAGCAGCAGGCCTGATGACCATGAGGATGAAGATAGGAAAGATCCCCTGAGGAACCCTAAATTATTGAATACAGTGCTGAGAGGGCCCAGTACCTCACCCGTGAAAAAAAATTATGTAAGTTTTTTTATGATTGTTGCTGATCTATTACTAACCACCATAGGCCAGTATATTCTGAGCTATCTGGGTTTTAAATACATACATGAAATTAAATTTTTCAGCTGTTTTTCTTCTAAATAGCTTAACATCATAGTTTTGTAAAGGATATAATTTTTTTTTCCCTAAGGAAAGCAATACAGCAGTCCTCTTAACACTTTAATGTATATTTGGTTCACTGGATGAATTTTTTCCCTAAATAGCAAAAAAAACTAAGCCAACAGACAAGGGATAAGCAAGCTTCAATGGGACCATCATTTATCATGAGCACCCTGCTCTTTAAAATCTCTGGGCAGACAGACTGTAGGACTACAAAGGAACCGCATCCATTACCTTGGATCTACAGCATCCCTGTCCTACAAAACAAGAATATTTGCATCCTAGGGAAACATAACAGATAGATGCAGTTTAAAGCAGAGGAATGGAAGTATATAGAATGTTGACTGCCTCTTTTACTGTTTTGCTCAACATGATATTTTGCTTGATTAAACTAATCAAAATATAAAACATCAACAACAATATTTCTAGGTATGATGAGTACAAGAAATGTAGGAAAACTATTGCCCTCTTTGTAAAGGAAAAAATACTGCTAAGAGAAAACAGTAAAACTGCAGATTTTTTTCCTTTTAATATTTTTGTTTGTATTATCTTCACACAAACAATTCTGTGTTTTTTGTCTTTTTTTAAGTGTTTGTGTAAGCCCACTACATATCCGCTATGGATATCCAAACACCTAGCTATAAATCTCATAATGTAAACAGTCAAAACTGTTCTTACACTTTGATCTTTGTCAGGGGTAACCAGGCTATAGAGAGACTGGCTTCAGGTTTTGCTGATGGAAACAAATCTCCTTATTTTAGTTATAACTCCATCTCTAATAGGCATACTATTGAAAATAAAACCTCACATTTCTCTCAAAGTACATTCTCTCATTTGCAAAATCTCATCTGACATGAGAAGGCATTTTCCAACATTCCTTCTCACTGGAATGCCTGGGCTGGTAACTTTGGGGAGTCATGGTTCATTGTCTGAGATCGCAGACTGTAATCCCAGTATAACAGTTCGAGCTCTTACAGCTGCCATATCTTGTCACACAGAGGACAGAAGAGGGACTGTGTAACTGAGTAAGGGGTTTGTGGGGGGGGGGTGCTGGGATTTGGAGTTGACATGGGGAAGACATCAGGAAAGCAATACAGGGCATGGCAGATAGTCCAGTCTAGTGGACAGGTACCCAGATAGTATGATTCAAACAGACAAGAAGATCACACAGGCAATGGTCATCTAGACACATGGGGCAGCCCAGGATGCAGGAAGGCCGTCAGCACTTTATCTGACAAATGACATCCACTCACATGCATCCCTCAGTTTTCGTCATCATATACAAATTTCCCACTGTTAAGTAGTTACTGTTTTCTTGAAGTATATGTATTTTATTTAAATTTTAAAAAACATTATGCTTGTGAATGAAGACCCAGCAATTAATAAAGACAAAGCAATTAAACAATGCTGTTAAATACTGGCCACCTCCATTTTTCTGCAGACCTTTAACCTGCTCTATAGACCTCTAACAAAAAGACCTCTTTCTGTCAAAAGATTAGCAAGTTTTAAAGTGTTTGAAAAACAAGCTAGGCAGCAACTTTCTTCTGGATTTACATGGAAATGTTAAAAGTCAACTGACATAGACTATGCCCAGCCATGGACCATCAATAGTAGTGCCCAATCCACACTTGAGAAATTCCAGACTTGGCGTTAACAAGTGTTAGGAAGTAGCAAGTTGCAGGCACTCCAAGTCAGTAACAGGACTCCAGGCCTCTAGATAAGGAGGGCTCTAGATCAAGGGAGGGCCCAGGCTTGCAACAGAAAGGAAGCAAAGGAGCAGAAGAGGAAATGGAGAAAGGTCCAGTGATAAGTTAAAATGTATACCAAATCTCTAATATAATTCACTATGCATTATATTATAATATACTCACTATGAAGTATATATTGGGCTTCCCTGGTAGCTCAGCTGGTAAAGAATCCACCTGTAATGCAGGAGACCTAGGTTCGATCCCTGGTTTGGGAAGACACCTGGAGAAGGGTAACAGATACTCACTCCAGGATTCTGGGCTGGACAGTTCAGTTCACTATGCAATATGAACTGTATAATCCATGAGGTCACAAAAGTCAGACACGACTGAGCAGCTTTCACTTTCACTATGAAGTGTATATTATAGGCTGTAATCACCAGTCCACCTGACCTGCCTCCTAAGAAATCTCTATGCAGGTTAAGAAGCAACACTTAGAACAGGACATGGAACAACAGACTGGTTCCAAATGGGAAAGGAGTACATCAAGGCTGTATACTGTCACCCTGCTTATTTAACTTATATGCAGAGTACATTATGAGAAATGCTGGACTGGATGAAGCACAAGCTGGAATCAAGATCGCCAGGAGAAATATCAATAATCTCAGATATGGAGATGACACCACCCTTAGGGCAAAGAGTGAATAAGAACTAAAGAGCCTCTTGATGAAAGTGAAAGAGGAGAGTGAAAAAGCTGGCTTGAAACTCAGCATTCAGAAAACTAAGATCATGGCATCCAGTTCCATCACTTCATGGTAAATAGATGGAGAAACAGTGGAAACAATGACAGACTTTATTTGGGGGGCTCCAAAATCACTGCAGATGGTGACTGCAGCCATGAAATTAAAAGATGCTTGCTCCCTAAAAGTAAAGCTATGACCAATCTAGACAGCATATTAAAAAGCAGAGACATTACCTGGCCAACAAAGGTCCATCTAGTCAAAGCTATGGTTTTTGCAGTAGTCATGTATGGATGTGAAATTTGGACTATAAAGAAAGATAAGTGTGGAGGAAGTGATGCTTTTGAACTGTGGTGTTGAAGAAAACTCTTGAGAGTCTCTTGGACTGCAAGGAAATCCAACCAGGCAATCCTAAAGGAAATCAGTCCTGAATATTTATTGGAAGGACTGAGGCTGAAGCTGAAACTCCAATACTTTGGCCACCCGATGCAAAGAACTGACTGGGTAAGACTGAAGGCAGGAGGAAAAGGGGATAACAAAGGATGAGATAGTTGGATGGCCTCACCAACTCAATAGACATGAATTTAAGCAAGCTCTGGGAGTTGGTGATGGACAGGGAAGCCTGGTGTGCTGCAGTCCATGGTGTCACAGAGCCTGACAGGACTGAGCAACTAGACTGAACCAATATGTCACTAGGTTACAGCATACAGGTCATATACAGTCATAAGTAAGTGCCTGGATTGTCAAATCTGCTATGTAGGGTTGAATCCAATCTCTACTACTTCCTAGCTTTGGGAACCTGGATGAGCTCATCTTTGAACCATAGTTTCAGTTCAGTTGCTCAGTTGTGTCCAACTGTTTGCAACCCCATGAATCACACCACACCAGGCCTCCCTGTTCATTACCATCTCTTGGAGTTCACTCAGACTCACGTCCATCGAGTCCGTGATGCCATCTAGCCATCTCATCCTCGGTCGTCCCCTTCTCCTCCTGCCCCCAATCCCTCCCAGCATCAGAGTCTTTTCCAATGAGTCAACTCTTCACATGAGGTACTGGAGTTTCAGCTTTAGCATCATTCCTTCAAAAGAAATCCCAAGGCTGATCTCCTTCAGAATGGACTGGTTGGATCTCCTTGCAGTCCAAGGGACTCTCAAGAGTCTTCTCCAACACACTTCAAAAGCATCAATTCTTCAGTGCTCAGCCTTCTTCACAGTCCAATTCTCACATCCATACATGACCACTGGAAAAACCATAGCCTTGACTAGACAGACCTTAGTCAGCAAAGTTTACTCATCTAAAAATTCACCTGAAAATGGGCATGTAACTAGGCATCTCTGAGAATTGCTATGAGGTTTAAATGAGACAAGTATATATAGGGAACATTAAGAATCTGCTAGATAGTAACCACAAAATAAGTATTTGCTGTGTGTGGTAGGCGGAATAAGGCTCCCCCCACAAACATCTCCACAGCCTACTTCCTGGAATTTGTGAATATGTTACTTTAAGTGGAAAAAGTGACTTCAGTGATATTATTAAGGTTAAGGACCTTGATATGGAAAGATTGCCTGAGACTACCGAATTATTTGGGTCCTCGGAAGAACTCTTTTTAGCTGAGGTCAGGGTGGGAGGGAGACATGACCATGGAAGAAGGGTTAAGAGAAAATGAACACAGAAGGGGTGACAAACCAAAGAACATAAGTGGCCTCCAGAAGCTGGAAAAAGGAAGCTAGTTCTACTCTGAAAAGTCAAAGTGAAAGGGTTAGCACTCAGTCATATCCGATTCTTTGCAACTCCATGGACTGAGGCCCACCAGGCTCCTCTGTCCAGGGGATTTTCCAGACAATACTGGAGTGGGTTGCCATTTCCTTCTCCAGGGGATCTTCCTGACCAGGGATCGAACCTGGGTCTCCTCCATTGCAGGTAGATTCTTTACTGTCAGAACCACCAGGGAAGCCTCCCAAAAGAACAACCCTGTCAATATCTTATTGTAGTGTCCAGTAAGACTTGTGTTAAGACTAACCCAGAGAACTATAAAGAAATAAATTTGTGTTATTTTAAGCCACTAAAAGAGGTAACTCATTATAGCAGCAATAGAAAATATACTGTGATTACTACAAGGTGAGGACTTGGACTTACCTGTATGGCAGGTACCTAACAGGAAGAACTGAGACACAGGTTACAGTTGAGTCTATACCATGAGCAGAGGCTATACCTTCTCCGTCCTCCTCTGACTTGTAAAGGAATCAGTTTCAAATCCACAGGCAAGGCTGTATTTCTTTACATGGAGGCTGTGGGGTATAGGCAATGTTATTTAAACTTTTCTTTTCCTCCTGAGCACAGGAGAAAACTATATACATTTTTTACCCTATATGACATCTTGGGAAACTATTCTGGACAATGAATTATATAGAGAAGTCAAGTCTGCCACTTCCAAGCCTGATCCCTAAGGTACCTGCAAATGATCTTCTATGAGCTATTGGTCCAAGCATGCTTAATCACATGGTCAAAAATGCAGCAGCACTGAGATCCCCAGGTGAGCACTTAGAGAACAGATGCCTCAGATCACCTTCCACAACCATTTCCCACTGTGTCTTAAGCAAAAAAAAAAAAAATTCATTTTTAATTGTATGGATGGTTGTGTTTCTCTTATGGTAGCTCACATTACTTAGACCAATATAGACCAGAGACAGGCAACAGCATTAAGCTCCTTGCATCAACCACATCACAGGAACAGATAAGGAACATAGAAACAAGTTAAGGATTGCAGTAGCATCTGTGGATCTCTGAGCTGTCCACCCCTCCCATGACTTATCAGTAATCAGCAGCACCTCCTTGTGTCAGAGTTCCATTCTGTTAGGGATGAATTGGTGAGAGAAAGAATATTTCCTTGAATAGCTGTTCTTTAGCCACTCTAAGAAGGTAACAGACCCCTGATTTAAATACTGCATAGTAACTGAGAGGAGGATGAATCTTAGCAAACCTATCTAGCTTCCTTTTATGATATCATGATAGCCTCCATAAACAATACGTGCAGTCTGATTTTATGTCTCAAGTGATCTTTTCAATCACAGAACAAGGAAGGATGGTCCAACTATGATCTTGGTGGCATGACAAACCAACCTGAAAAGTAAAGTATTAGTTACTCATTCGTGTATGCCTCTTTGGGATCCCATGGACTGTAGCCCATTAGGCTCCTCTGTCCATGGTATTCTCCAGGCAAAAACACTGGAGTGTGTTGCCATGCCTTTCTCCAGGGGGTCTTCCCAACCCAGGGATCGAACCCAGGTCTCCCATGTTAAAGGCAGATCCTTTACTATCTGAGCTACCAGGAAAGTTCAAGCAACCTAAGGTCTGTGCTAAAAAAGCAAATATCAAGACAAGGAGATCTGTGTGGGTCTCTTCCATGTGCATGGATCACATGAGCATTCTGCCCACTCGGGGACATCTCTCTTTAAATATATTAAGTAACAATACAGGAGGTGTGTGTATATAGCAAAAAGTTTTGAAGATGTTCATATGAATGAATGAAACTGACAATGTTTTACATAAAATTTTCTCATTATGTGTCTCATAACATTTACACTTGTTTGATAAGTTGCTATAGTTAGAACGCTGGAACAGAAAACATTTTAAATGTCAATAACAATTGTCGATGCAAAGCAGAACTAGACATAGACATAGAAAACAAACATATGGTACAGGGGCGGGGGGAAGGAGGGTGGGATGAACTGGGAGATTGGGATTGACATATATGCACTACTGATACAATATTGTGCATAAAATAGATAATCGATAAGAACCTACTGTATAGCACAGGGAACTCTACTCAATGCTCTGTGGTGTCCATCCTTCCTTGAAAGGAAATCCAAGAAAAAGGGGATATATGTCTACGATATATGTATATATATAGCTGACTCACTACACTTTACAGCAGAAACTCACATAACAATGTAAAGCAACTGTACTCCAAGAAAAACCAATTTTAACTTTTTAAATTTATAAAATGAGATAAGATACTGCTGTATATGCTATAAACTCTATTTAATGAACCAGCAAATGATTGCAACATGATTATCATTATTTTTCTGTTTACATTTAAAGTCCAAGTTTGCTTTTATTTCTCTTAATTTATATTTAACTTTGGCAATACTGTTTCCTAAATACAAAACAAATGTGAAGAACAGCTTCACAACATCTCACTTTTTAAAATTTTTGATTCAAAGTTCTTTCATTTTAATACCAGCAGTTTTTTACTTGCTGTTTCTATAAGCAATTTTCATGAACACAGTTTTTGTCGTTATCAAAGATCTTATGTTATTTATAATTCATGTTTTCTTTCTCTTGGATCTGTCTAATGGCACTGTGATCAAATACCATTCCAGCATTAGTTTTTGAAAGATACCCTTTCCCCACTGAATACCATGGCATCTTTGTCAAAAATCAATTCCTATATATGATCAGTCTAATTCTGTTTCATTGATCTATTCATTTATCTTTATGTAAATGTAATACTGCATTTATTACTGTTGTATTATAGTAAATTATCAATTCTGAAGTGTAAGTCCT
>SJYC01130034.1:0-73082 GCA_006408675.1 Madoqua kirkii | reverse complement strand
AGACCGACTGAACTGATACACATAGGCACAGAAACACCTTTTTAATTGACCAATAATAATCATTTCCTAAGAACTGGGCCACCCAAAAGCATACCATTCTAGTTAATTGAACAAAAACTGATTAGTTGCACCTAAGGGGTGCTAAACAATATTAAGACAATGTGAGGTGTTTAACAGTATTAAGACAACGTGTAACAGGGGGATTTTTAAATTATAACTCCTAACGAAAGTTAAGCTCCTTTAAGAACACGCTTTTTTTTTTCTTTTACCTTTGTGTACTAAAATGAGGGTGAAGAGGTCACAGATAGGAGAGGACATCAGGTAAGAGGAGAGGTTTTGAGATCAGATAAGTAGCAAAAGCTATTCTTGTAGCTTAACCAACAAAGTAAACAACCACCATTTTACAAGAGTTAAACTCTGGCAAAGGCTGTACTCTAAACACATGCAGAAAATGAAGCAAGTCACGTTTCTCCAAGTGTGGTCCAAGAACCACATGCATTTAAACGATCTAGGCATATCTGTTAAAAACACAGCTATTTGGAGCCCCTCCCAGACTTATTAAATCTGCATTTCTGCAAGTGGGTCCAGAAAGCTGAAGTTGTTTTCATTTTTTTTAAAATCAAGATCTCTAGATAATTCCAAGGAACATCATCACTTGAGACTCACCAAACTACCAGGGAGGCAGTAATAAAAATCGACATCATCTTATGGAGCAGCATAGAGCAACAGTGAGCTCAGGCACAGAAATGGAACCCAAAGCTCAGACAAGAAGGAAAGAGGTACGGATTGTATACAGGACAACAGCAACTATGTTTTTTGCCACCTTAAGACATATGAAGGCTTTTCATAAGGAAAATCTGAAGTTGATATATATCCGTCACTACACATGTGGGGGTGTTTATATATGTATATATGAAATGTTAATTAAATGTGTACCATACTAATGTTGAAGAAGGAAATGGCAACCCATTACAGTATTCTTGCCTGGAGAATCCCAGGGACGAAGGAGCCTGGTGGGCTGCCATCTATGGGGTTGCACAGAGTTGGACATGACTGAAGTGACTTAGCAGCAGCATACTAATGTTATAAAGAATAACATAAAGCTGAGTGCCAAAGAATTGATGCTTTTGAACTGTGGTGTTCGAGAAGACTCTTGAGAGTCCCTTGGACTGCAAGGAGAACAAACCAGTCAATCCTGTAAGAAATCAGTCCTGAATATTCATGAAAGACTGATGCCGAAGCTCCAATTCTTTTGCCACCTGATGTGAAGTACTGACTCCTTAGAAAAGACCCTGATGCTGGTAAAGATTGAAGGCAGGAGGAGAAGGGGAATCCAGAGGATGAGATGGTTGGATAGTATCACTGACTTGATGGACATGAGTTTGAGCAAGCTCCAGGTGTTGGTGATGGACAGGGAATCCTGGTGCGCTGCAGTCCATGTGGTTGCAAAGAGTTGGACACAGCTGAGAGACTAAACTGAACTGTGTGATGTAGATGCCCATACTGAAGACCCAAATGAGAATCAAGAGCTCTCTTTACCTCCTAGAAGGGGCTTGCTGTGCAAAGGATTGGGGCAAACAGCAGTGCCACCTGGTATAAGCTGGAACTCAAGAAGAGGGGTCAGAAGAGGCATAGGTCTCCCTGCAGAGAGGGGGACCCGGACTAATAGGCCTGGGCTCGCATGGGGCCAAACTAGAGGAACGCTTTCCCTTCCCCTAAGACAAAGTTGAGAGCAGCCTTGCAAGTGGCAGTCACCTACCTGAGCTGGGCACCTGCATTTCAGGGAAGGCCAGGTGCTGCCACTTGGTGTGAAGCTGAGTTTAGCTACACCCTCTTTCTTGCATGGAGGAGAAGCTACCTGTCCAATAGAAAGCCAGGTTGAAGTATAGGACCCCTCCCTGGGGCAAGCCTCTGTTCCCAGCTAACCCGTGACTTGACATGCAAAAAGATGACCATGCCTACTCCACTGGTCACCCTTTCCAAAAGCAGAGTCCAATAAACTCACAGAATGCCAACTAAACAAGAAAGAATCCTATCTCAAGCTTAGACACCTGTTCAGAAGCATACACACCTGGGCTCACACACCTGCAACTCCTTTCATGATTTATCTTCATAATATGTAATAACTTATCTTTCCCAGGGCTTCCCTGATAGCTGAGCTGGTGAAGAATCCACCTGCAATGCAGGAGACCCCGGTTCGATGCCTGGGTCTGGAAGACCCACTGGAGAAAGGACAGGCTACCTACACCAGTATTCTTGGGCTTTCCCGGTGGCTCAGCTGATAAAGAATCTGTCTGCAATTCGGATGCCTCTGGATTCAATCCCTGGATTAGGAAGATCCCCTGGAGAAGGGAACAGCTACCCACTCCAGTATTCTGGCCTGGCGAATTCCATGGACTAGAGTCCATGGGGTCACAAAGAGTTAGACACAACTCAACAACTTTTTTATCTTTCCAAAATTCACCACTTTTTTCTTGGGTTTTCAATAAGTTAGGTTAACTGCAAGGGTTATACTTGGTTGTCCATGTTTAAGAGGTGGTGACAACATTCCATCAATAGGAAAAAGAATAACCCCAAGGTCATAAGACCAAAATGAGTCTTGTACGCTATACCTCACTGCACCCATCCTCAAGGCTGCAGGCAAATGACTGTGCCAGATCCTATCACTCAGTGTTCTCATCTGGAAATGGGGAGGACGGGGTGTGTGATAAGCATTAATTAATGTCTGTGAAGCATTTTTGAGATCCACTGATGAAAGGGACAAAGTATTATTTTTCTCAGCATGGGCAAACAAACACTTGGTACAAATCCAGCTAAATCATGCTGAGTTAATTACCTGTAAGACTTGAAACTGTTGCTTCAAATCTATGTTGCACTTTCCAGCCTTAGGCAGATTAGCACCTGTTGTGTCTTACTCTGAATCACCAAGAGAAGCAGGCAGACACATTGGGTCAAAGGGTCTGAGTGTGGTTCATGCAGATTCCTGTTTGCTAGACAGAATTCTTTGAGTAGCAACAATAACAAAAAAAATTTTAACGTGCAATTCATTTTGAGTTATAAAGGCAACCTTCAGCAACCATTAGTAAGTCTACTAGTTCAAATAATGAGTGAAACTGAAGATGTCAAAATACCTTCTCCCCTTTTGGGGAGAAGTTAATAATTTCAAAATAGTATTATTAGGCTGTTAACTTAAAAACATTCCTTAGAAGTCCCAGACCAGCTACCCATTTGATTCAACAAACACAACATCCTGAGTCAAGCTGACTTGTATTTCACTTTCTAAGAGAAACTAAAGTGGCATATTGCAGCCTCAGAGTAAGGCTGTTTAAATATCATTTTGTGAGCCAGTAGACAAGCAATACTTGAGTTCAGGCAGTGCAAAGAAAACTCAAAACAAAAAGAAAAACAAGTCAGGTTAGAGGGACTAGAAGGGTAGCAGTTACCCTTCAAAACTTAAAGCGAGTAGCAAGCAGTTAACCCTCCAGCTAAATTTGGTTGAAAGCACAATTCAAGACTAAAATATTGAATCAAAAACACTTACCAGCTCAAGAATTTTCATAGAAGGTGAGCAGGTAACTCTTCAAGAGCTTTTAGGGTCAGAGAAAGTTGGTTTTGACCTAAGATGGTGGGAGAGAATGCTTGCAGAGAAAGGCTCAAGCATTTTAGCAAAGGGCGAGGCATGGTTTGAAAGCCTGTAGATCTGGATGCAAAATCAGCATCACCTGAAACTTGTTAGAAGTGCAAATTAACAATCCTCACTGAAAACTCTGGGCCTGGCAATGTATGCACTGACAAGCCCTCCAGTTGATTCTGATCTGAAGTATAAAAAACAAAAAAAATCTTATTTTAACCTGCTAAGTTTGAGAATCAGTAGTTAATCATTTCAAAATGGTATCACCCTGAATGTGATGAACCCTACAATTCAATTGATATAAATCATGAGAAAGTTAACAAAGTGAGAAATGTAAATCAAGCGAGCTGTTACCCATGAGACTTGGCTACTTTTTTCCACTAGATGTATTTATTTGGCTTAGAGGAGTCTTAGTTGAGATGTTCATTGCATCACATGGGATCGGGACAGCCCATCTGACTCTCTAGTTGCAGTGGGCGGGGCTCCAGAGCTCAGGGATTCAGTGGTTGCTTTGCTCCTGCTCAGTGCCCAGCAGCATGTGGGATTTTAGTTCCCCAACCAGGAATCGAATCTGCACTGCCAGGTGAATTCCTAACCACTGAGCCGTAAGGGAAGTCCCAAGACTTTGTTTTCTTGACTAGGAGTGTTTAGCGCACAGAATCTGTAGCAACAAAAGGCAGGGTACTTTTTGCTACCAGAATCATTCTTCCATTAGCATGTAAAAATAAATCAAAAGCTGTAAGCAGTTAAGGCAGAGCCCTCCAGCTGGTCACCAGAATACACTCTCCCCACCTAGAGGGGTAGGATAGGGTGGTGGGGTAGGAAGAAGGCTCAAGTGAGGTGAAGTGAAGTCGCTCAGTCATGTCCAACCTTTTGCAACCCCATGGACTCTAGCCTACCAAGCTCCTCCACCCATGGGATTTTCCAGGCAAGAGTACTGGAGTGGGTTGCCATTTCCTTCTCCAGGGGATTTTCCCAACCCAGACATCAAACCTGGGTCTCAGATCAAATCCGGGTCTCCCGCGTTGCAGACAGATGCTTTACCTCTAAGCCACCAGGGTTTTCCAAGGATTTCCTTTCCCTGGAGAGGAAGGCTCAAGAGAGAGGCAATACATGAATACTTACAGCTGATTCCTATTGTTCTACAGCAGAGGTTAACACAAGGTTGCAAAGCAATTATACTCCAATTTAAAAAAATAAATGTAAAAAATGTCTTTTAAAATAAAAATAATAATAACTCCCCCTAAAATACACTCTCCCCTTCCTGGGCCCATGACTGCATTTCCCAGCCTCCTTTGCAATTAGGTGTGGCATGCAGCTGAACTCTCCCTGGGCATATTAGCAGAGTGATGTGTGCCACTTTCAGACCAGACCCATTAACAACACCCAAGTGTGCTTTGCTCCGCTTTTTCCGAATTTAAAGAGACTTCAATGGCAACACTCAGCAACCTCTGGAAGACACGCATTCAAGATGTCAGAGCAGCCAGCAGCCTTGATTTCTGAATCAAAGCATGGAGGAGAGCTTCCCTAGACATAACTTCCCAGCCTGAACCTTTGATAAGAAACAGGTCAACTTTTCATTCTGTAAGTGACTGAATTTCAGAGACCTATTTTTTTGGTAAACCTCAGTTTACCTACCATAAATAATATATTGGTTCTTAGGTCCATGATCTATCTTCCCACAACTAATACTGTGCATGAGCATGTTCTTAAAATTTACATGTATATTCTGGAAATTTGATATTTCTATAAATCTTTTTCTAGAACTTACAAAGGTACATATACACTCATACACACACACGAGTAGGAAGGATATAAATACTGCAGGCCTTACTTTCAACATGTGTGTACTGATACATTAAAAAAACAAGACATTCAGGCTAACACATGAGTTTGTTTTAATCGTCATCATATAAAAGCATCCCTTCAAAGAACAGTGTGATATATCAGTAGCTTCTACAGTTACCTTTTCAGAAAAGAAAAAGAAAGCCAACTATAATGATCATGTACAACTGAGTAACATTTACTCATCTAATTTTAATGCTCCTCCAAATTAAAACATCAAACTTAAGTTTGTTCAACATAACTGTTTCTACAAGTTGTTGTTCTAACTCCTAAAAATAGGGCCTGTTCCTCTTGACTGAATACATTCATGGTCTGTTTGTTTTGAGGTAGTTTAGTCTTGTTCTCATGCAGGTCTGGGTGAGATTCAGTGAAGTCAGTACACCTATGACACCACATATTCAACTACTAAAGGGAAAACATATGATTGGGCCCTCCTGTCTGTGATGTAAATATGTGTAAAATACCCGATAATGTAAGTTTTGGGTTCCTTGGGAAAGGAGAGTGCTAGACAGAGTGGATTCTGACACCCGACAAAGCAGGGAACCCACTGGCCAGTCTCTCCTAACCAGAACAGCACCCACTTCACCAAGTTAACTGCTCGACTAACATCACCCCCGTCCACATACGTAGGGGGAATTCTGGTGTCACCATGGTTCGGAGGTCAGACAAGCTTGGGCTTGGAAAATCTTGGCCCACCACTTAGTAGCTCTGTGGCCCTGGAGGTTTCTTAACTTCTTGGGAGTTTCAACTTTCTTATCAATGAAACACGCCCACTTTAAGTCCTTCAGGGCCCCCACATCATGTGTAAGAAGTGAAATATTCTCGCTAATCTAACTCCAGTTCACCTTCCTAACCCATCCCCTCCTCCGTCCCCTTCAGGCACCAGGCAGAGTCCTTGTCTGTTCCTGAATGTGAGCTCCTCTGCCAGCTGTCGGGCCTCTCCAGCACCCCAAGACTTCCTGTGTTTAAGGAATGAAAACATCACCTCCTCAGCAAGACACTTCCAAATGCCCCTGGGCATTCAGTTTCTATGCTTTTGTGATCTCATCACATGGGCACACCTGGGCACACCTTCATTTAAGGCTTCTTATCCTCAGCTAAATGATTTATAATTAGTTTGTTTATTTAGCTTTTTCACCACAAGAGTGTGAACTCCTGGAAGGCATTACCCTTACTCCACCTTAAAGACTTTAACCAGGTGTTCATTCACTTCCTCCTATCTTTGCTCAAATATTAGCTTCTTGCTGAGACCTCACCAGCAATCTCTGTTTAAATGTACAACCTGGCCTTCCTCCTTCTTGAGCCCTTGGCCAAGCCCCTAATCCTTTGTTTTTCCATTCTAACACCTTTTAGAATGCAACATAATTTACTTATTAGTTATTTTGTTTATTTATGAGGATTTGTCTATCTACAATATAAATTTCATGAGAGTAGGACTCTTTAACTGTAAGTTATTGACAAATTATAAGCACCTAGAATTATACCTCCAGAGAAGGCAATGGCACCCCCACTCCAGTACTCTTGCCTGGAAAATCCCATGGATGGAGGAGCCTGGTGGGCTGCAGTCCATGGGGTCATGAAGAGTCGGACATGACTGAGTGATTTCATTTCATTTTTCACTTTCATGCATTGGAGAAGGAAATGGCAACCTACTCCAATATTTGCCTGGAGAATCCCAGGGACAGGGGAGCCTGGTGGGGTGGTGTCTGTGGGGTCGCACACAGTCGGACACGACTAAAGCAACTTAGCAGCAACAGCAGCAGCAGCAGAATTATACCTCAGAGAAGGTGATGGCACCGCACTCCAGTACTCTTGCCTGGAAAATCCCATGGACGGAGGAGCCTGGTGGGCTGCCATCTATGGGGTCACATAGAGTCGGACACGACTGCAGCGACTTAGCAGCAGCAGCAGCAGAATTATACCTAGCACTTAATGGGATGTGCAGGAACAAGGTGACTAGGTGAAAGAGTGAAGTTTTTGTATTTTAAAGGGGCTGGTGGTGGTGATGGTTTAGTTACTAAGTCATGTTCAACTCTTGTGACCCCATGGACTCCTCTGAAAATGGGATTTCCCAGGCAAAGATACTGGAATGGGTTGCCATTTCCTTCTCCAGGGAATCTTTGCAACCCAGGGATCGAACCTGAGTCTCCTGCATGATAGGCAGATTCTTTACAGACCAAGCCATCAGGGAAGCCCCTTACAGGGCCTAGAAGTTCAATAACCATTGATGCACTGAATGAATGTACAAAGGCCGGTACCAAAATTGTTTTCATGCACAAGAAAGAAGGAATCAAATGAAACTGATCAGAAGAAGAACTAGGCCCTAAGCTGATTTTCTCTTTTCCTTGAGAGAGGTATGGCTAAGAGCATGAACTCAGAGAGAGAGGGCCGAGTTCTACTTCCAGCTGAGATGCTTTGGTTCTCTTTAGCTTCTCCTGATCCTTAGTCACCTCAGTGTTTGGTAATATCATCTACCTCTCGGGGCTGCAATTCAGAAATTACACTCTACAAGCACTTAACCACAGACTGCTGCACATTGCAAGTACTTGTAGATAGTAGCTGCTATTATGATTGCACGGTCAGTAATGAGATGCTCTTAATATGACACACTTAGCTCCCCCAAAGATCTATCTTTGAGAACCAGAAGCCTGACACTAGGTTGGCCACGGCCTCACACTCTGCTCCTCGAAGTCTTTACTCATATCTCTAGGGGAGCAGAGGAGGGTGGTCATACACATTTCTTTCACATTCACTGTCCCTTTGTTTCTAACACACTAACTCCTAAACAAGAACAAAATGAAATTATGTGCCCTCCAAATAATCACCAAATCAAACTAAATTCCTCTAATTTTACTCAAATAGAGATACGTATTTATTTTTATTGCACTCACACACTTAGCCATCCACTCCACAGTATTAGGGATGCTCACCCTCATGCTAAGCACCGGGTGTAAAGTCAGTGGATCAGTGAGACCAGGCACCTGCCATCAGAGCTTCCAATCTAACGGGGGTCACAGGCAATAAGCAAGCATACAAATATTGAATCACAAGCTAGAACAGATGTTCTGAAGAGAATAAGCAAAGTGTATTGACAGATAATGACAGAAGGTGAGGATAGATCTAATTAAAATTGGAGAAGAGGAGGTTACCTCTAAAAGTGAGTAATGTAGAACACAATAATAGTACCGGATTTGCAGTTGGCTATTTCTTACCAGTCTCTCTGCTTCTCAACTAGACTGCAAACTCTTCAATGGCAGGGAAAGGTCTGAAACTAGGTCTACAAGTTCTACACTTTTTTGCACAGGATTGCACATACCTTAGGGTCATTAAATAGTGCCTATCGAGTTGGTTTTTACCGACCTTTAGTATATTCAGGAGAGAATGGAGAAGTGAGATTCCTAAAATATGTAATATTATAAATGCTACAAAATTTTAAATGTAGTGTCATATCTGATTAATTTTTTTAAGCCTCTGAATTATTTAGTTTAATTGTTATAGACCATTTTGCTTCTCATACTGAAAATAGAACTGTTTCTTTTATAATTGTCGTTATTCAGAGTGTTAAATAGATTGAACAGGGAAGAATATACTTCCAAAGAAATACAAAACTCCTAAGTTTTGAGGGTACTGACCTTAAAAGCAGTTGACATAACAAAATAAAATACTTTCCTGTGACTATTATCTTACGTACCAGATAGACTTGCATTTATAGTTGATGTTTTATGAAATGAGACAGGGATCATGAAAAGGTTTGACAGTTTCTAAGATGAGCTTACACAAAAAGAGAAGAAAAGAACAAAGCCCAAGAAACAGCACAATATGACCAGTGGCATCTTCTTTTTTTTTTTTTTTTTCTCTCCTGAGAATAAAGACAAAGACAATTGGGATCCACTGCAAAGAAAAACTGCCTCATACTGTTCATTCATGAGTTTTCAGCTGTAATTAAACATCTAAGGCCCCAGATGGCTAAGTATTCAAAATTAGTACATTTCAGCTCCACTGAAAGTTTATTTTGAAATGTTCTAAATACTATCCAGTGCTGCTTAACAACTGAGCAAAGGAATCTTTCAAAACTCTGAAAGGTATATTAGAATTTCTCATGGAAAAATTCATGATATAATAATACTTTTTAATCATTTTCTTCTTTTTTTTTCTATTGGCCCATATAATGAGACTTCTTCAAAACTTTGATGTGAATATAGTTGTGTTGCACATAACTCCCATCGGACTTTAAGGCAGAATCCGTTATCTTTGCCAGATAAAGAGTACAGCCTCTCGGTCTCAAGGAGTAGAGTATATTTCCTTGCCTCTTTGGATCTGGTTATCAATTTGTTTTGGCCAGTGGCCTCTGAGCAGAAGGAACAACAGGCCAGTGCTGGCCTAGGCGTTCACAGAATTATATACTTCTGCTTACACTTTCATGCCTCTGCAAGTGCCATGAAAAAGGTCCCTCAAAGACATTTGATGTCTCTACATTCTGTGCCCCAAAATGAATACGCAGACAGCAAAAGTGAGCACAACCCATATAAAAAACTCATGTCCAGCTGGACCCAGCTTGAAGCAGGGTTGCCTAGTTGAGCTTTTAGCCTCTATTAGCAGAACCCCAGTTGGAGAGGAGACACATGAGTGCAAAGAAATAATTACTATAATCAGTCACAGTTTGGAGTAGTTTGTTAGGCAGCACCACCTTACTGATACACTCTCACAGCCCCAGTTCCAGAGGTGGTGGGGGAAGGAAGATGGAAAGAAAAACATTCAGGCTACATAAAAGAAATATCAAAAATTATTATTTTAAAATTATTTGTCTACAGAGCCCCTCCATCCAATTTTAGACTTCTTTGGTCTGAAAAAATGTTTGTTACTGCTCTTTGACCCGCCAACAATAGCCATTTAAACTTTTGTTGACTTGGTTTTACAAAAAAATCTTTGGTACAAGTATCAGTACCAATATTTTCTTAAAGATCCATGGTTTAATAGTTTTCTCTTCCCTGCAAATCCATTTCAGGCCCAAAATTTTTAAAAGGGTCACTTTTAAATGTTTTTGCTAAATGAAACATGTGGTCATGTGATTAAAGCACTGTGATTATCTATTCAAATATTCATGTATTATATTACCACCACTTTTCTACTGGACAATTTTCATAAATGATTTAAATATTTAGAACAATATTGTGAGGTCAATTGTCATCAATTTCAAATTAATGAATAGATTCAGAAAGGTTACAGAACAGGCTGAAGGCAACATAGCTATGTAGAGTTAGGTTCATGCCAGGGTCATTTAATTCTAATAATTCACCCCCAATACTACTGTATCTTCCAAGAAACAATAAACAAACCTAGTGCAATAATTATATGATATATATACATATATTTGTATATCAACTGAGCATTGTTATTTTGACATCTTAATGTTAACTTGAACAAATGGTGGCTCAGAGGTTTAAGCATCTGCCTGCAATGCGGGAGACCTGGGTTTGATCTCTGGGTTGGGAAGATCCCCTGGAAAAGGAAATGGCAACCCACTCCAATATTCTTGCCTGGAGAATCCCATGGACAGAGGAGCCTGGTGGGCTACAGTCCATGGGGTCGCAAAGAGTCGGACACGACTGAGCGACTTCACTCAATGTTAACTTTGAGACAAACAGACACCTTTTCATGTCTCTTGGAGAAAGATCATTTTCTTTACATGTATATTGCCTTTCAAATGATCAGAATCACGTTCTATGTGCAGAGTGAAAAACTCTGCAATTACTTGCTCTATTTGTAGCCACTTGACGTCTGTCGTCTTATCAAAGAGTAAGATTCACAGGCAGGGCTACGTCTATCGTGTGCACTGTGGCTTTGCTCAGTACAGTACTGACAACTATCAAAACCAAGGCAGCGCTTTCCTGGTGGCTCAGTGGTAAAGACTACCTGTCCATGCAGGAGACATGGGTTCAGTCCCTGGTCCAGGAAGATCCCACATGCCCTGGAGCAACTAAGCCCATGTGCCACCACTGTTGAGCCTGTGTCCGAAAGCCCGCGCTCCACAAGAGAAGTCACCACAGTGAAAAGTCTGCACACCACAACAGGAGGGGAGCCCCCTCTTGCCGCAACCAGAGAAAAGCCCCTGTAGCAATGAAGACCCAGCACAGCCAAAAATAAATAAATAAAATTAAAAAAAAAACAAACCTCGGGGCATATTTGTTGACTAAAAACTAAGTGAGTAGGTTCTTATACAGTCCACCTAAATTTCTCCTTCTCTGCCTCCCTAACACCCACACATACAAGCACACTGCCCTAGAAACTTACTCCAATGCAACCCAATCTAATTTAAGATCTGCTTTCTCTATTGATTATATCTTACCTGGTCTGCACCTTGCTTCTTTCTCTACTCAGTTAATTCATTCTCATTTGATCATTTTCGAACTCTGAGTCTACATGAAGAAAACATATTTCACTGAACTCTCGGGACCCACCCTCAAACTTATCAACCCGCATGATAGCTGAAAAAAATTGATAAATTTGCATGAGAATCCAAAAAAGAAACCACTATGGAGTTATAATTAGCAAAGGGTCATGTGCCTTCGAAGTAAGTAGAAAAAAAAGCAAAATGATAATCTGAATAAGGGAACCACTGATTTTGTTCTTAACCCACCTGTCTCTTAATCCAGGAAGATCCCACATGCCTTGGACAACTAAGCCCATGTGCCACCACTATTGAGCCTGTGTCCAAAAGCCCGCACTCCACAAGAGAAGCCACCACAGTGAGAAGTCTGCACACCACAACAGGAGGGGAGCCCCCTCTTGCCGCAACCAGAGAAAAGCCTCTGTAGCAATGAAGACCCAGCACAGCCAAAAATAAATAAATAAATTTTAAAAAAAAAAACCTCAGGGCATATTTGTTGACTAAAAACTAAGTGAGTAGGTTCGTATATAGTCCACCTAAATTTCTCCTTCTCTGCCTCCCTAACACCCACGCATACAAGCACACTGCCCTAGAAACTTACTCCAGTGCACCCCAATCTAATTTAAGATCTGTTTTCTCTATTGATTATATCTTACCTGGTCTGCACCTTGCTTCTTTCTCTACCCAGTTAATTCATTCTTATTTGATCATTTTCAAACTGAGTCTACGTGAAGAAAACACATTTCACTGAACTCTCGGGACCCGCCCTCAAACTTAGCAACCTGCGTGATAGCTGAAAAAAATTGATAAATTTGCATGAGAGTCCAGAAAAGAAACCACTATGGAGTTATAATTAGCAAAGGGTCATGTGCCATCGAAGTAAGTAGAAAAAACACCAAAATGATAAATCTGAACAAGGGAATCACTGATTTTGCTCTTAACCCACCTGCTTCTTTGTTAAGAATAAAACATTGAAATACAACATATGACAGTCAGTAAAGGACATTTAAGGTTTTCAGAAATGTAGAGCAAAGGCAGAAATTCTTGAATGGCAAAAAGTCTTGGTTAAGTAGCAGTTTAACTTGGTTAAGTCAGTAGCAGTTTCATGAGGGTAAAGAGCAAAAGAAGGAATGTGGAAGTTGGGAAGAATTAGGTGGGTACCAAAGATCAGCAGAAGAGAATTCTTAGCCAGACATTCAGTGATCTCTGTAGAAACTGCCCACTGGAACAATCTAGAGAAAGGCAGACAATAACCAGCTTTTTACTGTCAGTTTTAGCCACTCGTTGGTTCTGCTATTCATCTCTCCTGGGAACTCAGCCACTCTGAGGCTGTGCCTTGCCTTTTCTCTTTGTGTGTTGCAGTTTCTATCTCTGCTGTAGACATGAGTAAACTACACGTATGTAGTGGTCACTGCAAAGAATGGTCAGAGGGACCATTATAGATTATAGGTGAAGGCTGAAGGGTAACATGGGCTGGGAAAGCACAGCAAGGCTTCCCTAGGATAAGAAACAAGGTAGATCTTTCATGAGAGAGACAAGGTTGGAAGAAATATTGAAAATTATTCATTACAAACAGCACTGCGTCAGAGGTTATCTAGCCCAACATGCTCATTTTATTGATTATGGAAAGATAAAAGGGGAGTGAATTCTAAATGTAAAACACCACTTTGAAATGTTATTTTTAAAATACTAGCTCAAGACCCTTAGAGTAAATCAATGAATTAAATACATCTAACGTTACTCACATGGTAGCAGTGAACAATTTTAATTATTTTGGGTCAGATTTGATGTGGTTTTCTAATAAAGCAAATTCTTGCTTAGAGTGGCTTTGCATTAAATCCATTAAATATGTGAAAACACTGCGCATTTGGGAAAAATTAATTTGAAATTTGTCATTTGTTGTTTTCCTCTGTTTTGACTTTGGCTATTTGTTTATACTTAGAAATAGAGTTTCAAGGATGGGTGAGTTCTTCCAGTGTTCAGATAATTTAATCTGCAACTATGTTTTAAAAGTAAGATCATTTCATTCTTGTTATGAAGAGACTGTTGATTTAAATTTAAACACCTCTGGCTCAAGTCACCAATCAATCTTATTTAAAAAGCCACAGGGGAGCTGGATTCTTCTCTTTGGACATAGGGACTATTGTAACCTAATACACTCCTTTGTTAGGCCCTGTTTTCTAAAGTGCCTAACTATGTTGTTTTTACTGTGAGCTACTTCAGTCCTCACTGAGAGTAAGAAGAAAGCAAGTCCATAAATAGAGGCAAAGTGAGTCATGTATGTGTCAATAGAGAAACTGTCAAAGGATTGGGCTTATCTGTATGGCCAGAACAGTTCTGCTGGTTATGATTTGGGATGAAATTCAGAAGTACCACCCACTTCACAGACTGAAAAAAGAGAATACAGATAAGTTGTAACACCTGTGGCTTCCTAATTTAAGAGAGAAAAAAGGCCATTTATCCCTCTCTGATTCTGAGTCACAAAATCTAAAGATTGGAGCAAACTTTCTGGCTCATCCAAACCTATTTTTTCACTGAATTTTTTCCAGATTCTGTACTCAGTCTCTAACTGAACATGTCCAGTGAGAGACCCTGGACCAGCTGCAGTGCATACCTTCACTGACTGGCACTCTTTACAAGGTCCTTCTGAAAAGTAGGTCCAAATCTCTTTCCCTTTCATCATCATCCATTCACAAGGCAAGTCATATTTTCTTTTACAACCTAAAATCCTAAGATGTATACCTACTATCTTGCTTTAGGATGAGTTCTGGAACAAAGACAAAGAAATTTACCTCCCATGAGCTATCAGCTATGAAGTACCATTCATAGCTTTATGGATACCTGCTTCTCAACTCGTGGTCCTTTTCTATCTTTTTCTGTCTTTTTCTGTTTTTCTCTTACTTTTTTCCCTTGTTACAAAACTACACAAAAGTTATTGAGGCAGAAAGCATCTATAAATTATCTCTAGTCATTTTTTCAGCTCTAGTTAAGGGATTAAGGGCTTTCTTCTCTTTAAACCTTGACCTTGGAGTAAAAGTCAGACCATTTAGACTGTAGCTTTCAGAGCTACTCTGTCAATACGGTAGTTACCAGGCACAGGCAGCAATTGAACCTATGGTAAGTGTGACTGAATTTTTATTTTCATTTAATATTTAATTAATTAAAAATAAAAAACTAAAGCAGTGTAAACTGCTTCCATTAAACACTATTGTTTTAGCAGATTATATTTTACTTTAACCATGGCATTTTGTAAGATAAAATTACTGTATGATAGCGCATTTCGGCTCATTCATCATTTTGCCCATACAAGTTAATGACCAATGTCAATGTCATGAACAGTCTCCTAGGTTTCAATGGTGTGATTCAGTTTGAATGATTTTTTTTCTGTGCACTGATGTAGCACTATCATATGTTCATCTGAATATTTTCTATAGACAGCAGAAGTTACAGTGATGGAAGTCCATTTGATAAGTAAATTAATTTTTTAACATAATAAAATTAAATCACATTTCTAGTACAGAAAATAAGTATGGAAAATTTTCCAGTTTTAAAATGAAGACATACTACTCATACAGAATCAACTGTAAGTTAGGAACTAGTATTCTGGCCATAATAGTAGGAAAGAAAAAGAGAAATTGGAAGAATATGTCAGAGTTTTCACAAAGAATGACAATTACAATTTGCTACAGCAGAGCAAAACGAAAAACCTGCTTCTTTGCTATATTATAAAATTGTACACAGTTAAGTAAACAAAATGGAGAGCATTTTCAGTAAACTTTTCGTTATGAATTTGATTTTAAAAATTAAAACTGTCAAAAAGTATACAGTGAAATTTGTTTACTGCCATCAGATTCAATGTCCAATAAAGTTTTAAGTGATTTTTCAACAGCTTCTGAGTTTGTAAATGTGACTAGCTATATATCAGTTTGGATCCTCATACAAAATAGAACACCATTTGTAAATTAAGATATAGTAAAATAAATTATTTACTATTAAAATTTTATTAGAAAATCATGAGAAAAAATTCAGTATTAGTAAATGCAAACTATTAATTGGGCTTCCCTCATAGCTCAGTTTGTAAAGAATCTACCTGCAATGCAGGAGACCCGGGTT
The DNA here is from genome assembly GCA_006408675.1 of Madoqua kirkii. Lineage (NCBI taxonomy): Eukaryota > Metazoa > Chordata > Mammalia > Artiodactyla > Bovidae > Madoqua > Madoqua kirkii. The sequence continues at coordinate 57,105 of SJYC01130034.1, read as the reverse complement.
AGATTCCTGGGTCGGGAAAATCCACTGGAGAAGGGATAGGCTACCCACTCCAGTATTCTTGGGATACCCTTGTGGCTCAGCTGGTAAAGAATCTACCTGCAATGCAGGACACCTGGGTTCGATCCCTGGGTTAGGAAGATCCCCTGGAGAAAGGAAAAGCTACCCATTCCAGTATCCTGGCCTGGAGAATTCATAGGCTGTATAGTTCACGGGAGTGTGTGGAAAAGCTGACTTTAAACTCAACATTCAGAAAACTAAGATCATGGCATCTGGTCCCATCACTTCATTGCAAATAGATGGGGAAACAATGGAAACAGTGACAGACTTTATTTTGTGGGGCTCCAAAACCACTGCAAATGGTGACTGCAGCCATGAGATTAAAAGATGCATGCTCCCTGGAATAAAAGTTATGACCAACCTAGATAGCATATTAAAAAGCAGAGATATTACTTTGCTGACAATGGTTAATCTAGTCAAAGCTATGGTTTTTCCAGTAGTCAGGTAGGGATGTGAGAGCTGGACTATAAAAAAGTTGAAAAAGTGAAAGTGAAGTTGTTCAGTCATGTCCAACTCTTTGGGACCCCATGGACTATAGCCTACCAGGCTTCTCTGTCCATAGGATTTTCCAGGCAAGAGTACTGGAGTGGGTTGCCATTTCCTTCTCCAGGGGATCTGCCCAGCCCAGGAACTGAACCCGGCTCTCCTGCATTGCAGGCAGACACTTTACCCTCTGAGCCACAATGAGCACTCAGTAAAAAAAAAAAAAAAAAAGCTGAGCGCCAAAGAATTGACGCTTTTGAACTGTGGTGTTAGAGAAGACTCTTGATGGTCCCTTGGGCTGCAAGGAGATCAAACCAGTCAATCATAAAGGAAATCAGTTCTGGGTGTTCATTGGCCACCTGATTCAAACAACTGACTCATTGGGAAAGACCGTGATGTTGAGAAAGAATGAAGGCAGGAGGAGAAGGTATGACAGAGGATGAGACGGTTGGATGGCATCACCAACTCAATGGACATGAATTTAGCAAGTTCCGGGATTTGGTGATGGACAGGGAAGCCTGGTGTGCTATAGTTCATGGGATCTCAAAGAGTCGGACACAACTGAGCAACTGAACTGAACTGCAACTATTAAATATGGGATAGATAAACAGCAATGTCCTACTGTATAGCACAAGGAACTACATTCAATATCCTGTAATAAATCATAATGGAAAAAATTGAAAAAAGAATATATGTATATATGCATAACTGACTCACTCTACTATACAGCAGAAATTAACACAACATTGTAAATCAACTATACCTCAATAAACATAAAAAAATCTCTGATGAAAAGTTTTTTAAAATGTTTTACAGAAAGTAAAAGACCTTCAGTTAAACCAAATGACTCCACATAGAATCCAAGATCTTACTGACAATATTAAAGATTAATTGATTCAAATTTTTTTAGTTGCCAGTTTTTATTATTTATTATGATATCCTAGGTCCTTTATTTACTGTAATTTTAAAACAAGAAACTACTGTCTTATTTTTGTTTTATATTAATATATGGTACATATTGAAAGTACCCATAATCAGCTTTCTGAGGCAGACTACATTTAAAGTGTGATGGATAGAGTTCTGAAAATCATTCTGTGCATAGCAAATGAAAATCATCCCTTTCTAAAACTGTTAAAAGAAACAGAAAACAATTTAATGATCTTTATCCTTTGCAAATACTCATTGGTTTACTCATGGGAGAGTTTTACAAAGATTTACTATAATATTAACTGTAGTTCAAGATTCTCTTGAAACAAAAGAAATATGAAACAAAATAAAAAATATATGCTTGCCAAATATTCAATAATCAAAGACAAAAAATGACAGTATGCTGCATGCCACAAAAAATAACAGTGTGATCTATGTTTTCTCACTGATATGACACTGCATATCAATGAGCTAAATTTGATGCTCCAAAGAAAGTAAAATTACTTCATGACCTAGCAATACAGTATGGGGATTTATGGTGGAATAGAAGCTTTTCATAATAAAATTCAATAATACTTATTTGCAATTATTTCTAATATGAATCAGTTTAGCAAAGATTTTGACATAATCAACAGTGTTAGGTTAATTGCTTCCAAAGCTAAAAGAAAAATTGAATAATGCTTTGTTAATTGTAATAAATTTTAAGATGCTTTTCATTTTATGCAAACTATTCAGTTTGATGGCCATAATACTGAGTTGACAGAAGAGGTAGTGAATTTAATTAACTTGGACATAGTTTTAAAACTATGTCAAATTAATTCTTCTTTAAAAAATGGGTGGATTTTGTCAAGCAGATGCAATTATTAAAGGAAAAAGATTTTTTGGCACCTGCTTTAATTACTGGAAAACTTTCAGGTATGTTTAGATACTTGGGTGTATAAATGTACTTTTTCAACCGAAGATTTTATGAAATCTAAATCTAGATCAAGTATTTCTGATGAAAATTTAACATCCAAATTTGATGTAATATAAGTGTAAATTACATGCCAGATTTTGAAGACTTTTTATGAAAACAAAATGAAAAATATCTCATAAATGTTTCATATTGATTATCAATGAAATGATAATTTTTATCTATGGGGTTAAACAAAATATATATCTAATTTTTTAAATAGTCATGAATTTATACTGCTATAAATAAATGATACTTTTACTTATTTTCAATAAATAAAGAAATGAAAGAGAATTGATAAATCTCTCACATAGAATTCCAAATGGTTTATGTAAATACTGTAGCTTCAAGGAAACAGAATGTAACTTCCTGACCCCTTAAGCCTTCCTTCAAAAGAGTCTACACTATGGAGAGCGGGGGAAGAAGCTTCATAGTGAATAAACCTGACTGGTTTCCCAAGTTACGGCTTCCCAAATGGTACAGCAGTGAAGAATCTACCTGCCAATGCAGGAGACACAAGAGAGGCAGATTCAGTTCCTGGACTGGTAAGATTTTCTGGAGGAGGAAATAGCAACTCACTCCAGTAACCTTGCCTGGGAAATCCCATAGAGAGAGGAGCCTGGCAGGCTACAGTCCATGGAGTCACAAAGAGTCAAGAGTCGGACACAACTGGGCAACTGAGAGTGCACACACAAGCAAGTTTAACATTATCCGCAGATTTCAATTCTATCTACCTGGAGACAGCATCACACCCACAGATGAAGGGCACAGTTTAATCAGACCGAGCCCTCCCCACCCCACTTCAGACACCAATCATAAGCCCCCATTGTTATTTGCACTTCTGACAAACCCAAATAGATCTGAGATTCCAAGTATCCTCTTGGAATAAAAATAAACAATTTTACTTATTAGGTTACTAATTTATTACAAAATATACTAAAGGACAGGACTGAACAGCCAGATTTTTTAGTCCTCATGGAATCTGGGTCAAGAGGATGAGTGCAGCTGCACCAGCCTCAAGCTCTTTGAACCACTCCCTTTGGGTTTATGGAGCCTCATTATAAGGCATGAGTAAATCATTGACCATCGGAGATCAACCTCCAGCTCCTCCCCTCCTTAGCGGTCAGGGGGTGGGGCTGAAATTCCAACTTACCAATCACATGGTTGGTTCCCCTGGCAAACAGTGCCCAAACTTAGGTGCTTTCCCAAAGTCACCTCATAAACATAAACTCAGGTGAGGTACAAAGGGGTTTGTTATGAATAAACAAGATACCTCTATCACTCTTATCACTTGGGAAATTCAGGAACTTTCTGCCAATATCCTCAAAACTGTTAAAAATCATCAAAGCAAAGAAAGTCTAAGAAACTGTCATGTCCAAGGAAGTTAAGATGTGATGAATATCCTGGATAGGATGCGTAGAACAGAAAAAGGATGCTAGGTAAAAAAAGGAAATCTGAATAATGCATTGTTGTTGTTCAGTTACTCAGTCATGTCTGACTCTTTGCGACTTCACGGACTACAGCATGCCAAGCTTCCCTGTCCTTCACCATCTCCCAGACCTTACTCAAATTCATGTCCATTGAGTCAGTGATGCTATCCAACCATCTCGTCCTCTGTTGTCCCCTTCTCCTCCTGTCTCCAATCTTTTTCAGCATCAGGGTCTTTTCTAATGAGTCAGCATGGAATAAAGCATGGATATTCCTTAATAATAAAACATCAGTATGGATTTATTAGTTATCATGAATATGTTATATTCACGTGAGACGCTAGTGCTGGGGAAACTTGGTAGAGGGTATACAGAAATCTCTATAGTCACAACTTTTTTCTAAATCTAAAACTACTCTAAAATGAAAATATTATTACAGAAGTGTAATTTCCCCTGTTTAATTTTATTTGCGACTCCACGGACTACAGCATGCCAAGCTTCCCTGTCCTTCACCATCTCCCAGACCTTACTCAAATTCATGTCCATTGAGTCAGTGATGCTATCCAACCATCTCGTCCTCTGTTGTCCCCTTCTCCTCCTGTCTCCAATCTTTTTCAGCATCAGGGTCTTTTCTAATGAGTCAGCATGGAATAAAGCATGGATATTCCTTAATAATAAAACATCAGTATGGATTTATTAGTTATCATGAATATGTTATATTCACGTGAGACGCTAGTGCTGGGGAAACTTGGTAGAGGGTATACAGAAATCTCTATAGTCACAACTTTTTTCTAAATCTAAAACTACTCTAAAATGAAAATATTATTACAGAAGTGTAATTTCCCCTGTTTAATTTTTTAAATGAGACTACAAAAATATTTAAATTTCACATGTGGCTAAAATTCTAATCCTATTATAAAGCACTGCTTGAGAGAATGGAGTTGCTATGGAGGAAAGAGCAGTGAAGCTGTTGTGTGGAGATCTCTGGTTTGAAGCTTTCCCTCTTACCACACATATCACATTTAGCCCAAGGTCCTCTTATGTATGATGAGAATAAATTGGCTGCTTCAAGGATTGCATAACATGCTTTATTTGAAAGAAACTAGCACAGTTCCTGGCCTATAGTGAACAAGCATTGATTGACTACTAACATATGCTAGCTTCTTGCTCTTGCAAGAGGAGGAAAATAATTGCAAGGCAGCACAAAGCCCTGGGGATTGCAGAGAAAGGAATGACTACAGAGTCAGGAAAGTTTCCCAGAGAAAACAACATCTGAGCTGGATCTTCAAAGATTGCTGTGGCGGCTCCCACACACAGACCCAGAACACCGTGGACTCCCATAAGTGGGATCTCCAGTCTAAATGTTAAACATGTCATGAGACTTACTTTTTCCTCCCATCTTTATGGCTCAGTTCCCATCCTCTTGGTCCTACTTTCTCTATTACCAACCTACCTTGTTCTTAAACTTTTAGAAAATTGGCACTCTAAATTCCACAATTGATCATTTACTTTCTGTATCACATGCTAAATTTCTGCCTGCTGCTGCTGCTGCTAAGTCACTTCAGTCGCGTCCGACTCTGTGCGACCCCATAGATGGCAGCCCACCAGGCTCCCCAATCCCTGGGATTTTCCAGGCAAGAACACTGGAGTGGGTTGCCATTTTCTTCTCCAATGCGTGAAAGTGAAGTGGCTCAGTCGTGTCCGACTCTTAGCGACCCCATGGACTGCAGCCTACCAGGCTCCTCCATCCATGGGATTTTCCAGGCAAGAGCCTACAAAATAATAACTTTAATGCATAGGAATAAAGAGGATTAGTCATCATATACTGTCTAACCTAGTCATATAATACTTGCATTTGTTCAAAATTAGGCATACCACCAAGAAATATGGCCCATGGTTTTCTTGCCAGCAGCAGATGAACAATGAATTTCATTCCAACAGAACACTTCTGTGATGATGGTCTCGTCTCCTGAAGCATAGTCTAGCCATCCATCCATCTTTGATTCTATCCATTCATTCTGGTGCTTCAAGAATGTTGTTTGAGTGCCTGACATGAATCAAGTCTTTAGGACACATTCTTCTGCATGAATGTGGTTTCATGTCTTTTTCATGTGTTTGTCCTAGTTTTCAAGGACACTATAAACAATTTAAAGACCTGATTGATGGCTCCTCTCTCTTCTGCAGTCACCTTAATCTCAGGTGGCCTCAGCCTGAAGCAGCTTGAAGCAGGGCTTTGGTTCCCAGCCAGAGACTGAAGTTGGGTAGTGGCAGGAAGAGTGTTGAATCAGAGCCATTAGAAGACCTGGCTCTTTGGCGTTGCAGAGAAGAATTCCCACAAAGACAAAAAGTAGTGAAACAAAGTGTTTGTTAGGAGGAAAAAGAGTAAAGTACCCGTTAATAGACATACAGACGGGCTCAGAGAGAGTCCCACAGGCACGGTCGTTGGAATCACTTGGGGTCGTTGGGGCAATTCTTCTGGGTTTCTTTTAGACAATCATCTTGCTTTGCCTGGTTCTGAGTCAGTATTGGATTTATCTGAGTCTTCCCATGTGTGTATGTGCACCTTTTAGCCCAGATGGATTCCAGCAAAGAGGACTTGCTGTGGGTAGATTGGCACCACTTACTATGAGATGACGCCCTCTCCCTCTTCGACCTCCAAGGAACCTTTCTGTGCACATGGAGTCAGGGAGGTCTCCTTAACTTCGAGAATGAGGAATGTAGTGGTCTTTTATCTCTTTTCTGGGCAGGGCCCAGCCTCCCTCTTCATCCTACTTACATAGTTTCTGCTCTGATGGATTTTCTGTCCCCAGGGGAGAAACTGTTCAGCCTGCAGCCCATCTTTCTCCTGCTTCAGTCTTACCTGCTGGCCCTCCTTCCTGCCCTAGGCCCTCTTTCCTGCCCTAGGCACTCCCAACACTCACAGTCATGACCATCACTACCAATATCCATAGCTCACATGCTTTCTGATCTAGAAAAGGGAGAATGATGTGTTTTAAGCCAACTACGGATAAAGGAGAAAGGAGTGAATTATAAGATTGACTCATTCTTTTTCTATCAGGCCCTCTACTCTCCCCTTCCACCAGATTCTAGACTGTAACTCTTATTGCACTTTGACCATGAAATCCAGTTTTCAGAAGTTGTGACTAAATTCAGGCTTGTCTCTTGGCAAGGTACTCTCTCTTATTTCATAAATCACAACAAAACAAAAACAAAATGTGAGCCAAACCAAGCTGACCAATCTTAGAAAAGTGAGACACATTTTCCATCAAAGGAAACGAGTTTTGTATGACATTTCAGGACCTCCCCATCCAACACATGTTGTTGTTGTTCAGTTGCTAAGTTGTGTCTGACTCTTTGTGACCCCATGGACTGCGGCACACCAGGCTTCCCTGCCTATCTCCTCTCCACTGTCTCCCAGAGTTTGCTCAAATCCACTTCCATTGAGTCAGTGATGCTACCTAATGATCTCATCCTCTGCCACCGTCCTGGACTTGCTGTGGTACTAAATCCCACCATGGTTTCATACCCATGAGGGCCAGGGGTAAGTTCAACACTAATCAACAAATGTGAACTAGCAGTTGATTTGAGTTTGACCCAAACCAGATCACAGGCACTGAGTGTTGTTTAACTTAATGATTCTTCCAGTACAGAGCAAAATGGGAACCCGGGTTCTGCCATCAGGGCCAGCCTTCTTGACTGATCAGACTGTTAAACTGTAGAGGAAATCAGTCACTGAGGGGGACGGGGTGTCTCTCGGTTTCCTTCCTACTCCTGGATTGTTATTCTGAGGAATGCATTTAATTACAGAGAGAACTTGATTATTTGCTCTCGAGTCTCTGGCTCTTTTTTGGACATTCCTACCAGCGGCGCCTTTCCTTTGCTGAAAAACAAAGGCCTGTTTACAGGGAGACCACATCTTCTGGCTTCCATTTCAGAGCTCTCGCCCACACCAAAGGGAAGCAAGGTAATGTGATGCAAATGGCACCACAGTAGGCCATTTCTGCCAACCGGGATGTATTTTAACGGCATGCAAACTAGAAACTCTCCGAAGACCTGTGAACTGTAAATAGCTCTGGGCTGTGAAAGGGGTCAACTTGGTTTAATTTAGAGTTTCACAGAGCTTTTCTATAGAAATTCAAACGCCAGGGAACAAACTCCTCTGAGGCCTTTAAAAAAAAATTCCAGGGCCAGCACCTCTATTTACTCTTTAGACTCCTGCCTGTCTGGTGGAGGTCTGCTCTTAAAAGCTAATCAGCTTTTCTACGCTGGCAGCCAGGGCTCTCTCCGAGGCAGGCCACCTCCATCACACAGCCCCTGATTTCGGCTCTCCCAGCACAGGGCCAACTGGGGAACGGGGTGGAGGGGAGGCAATCACAGGAAAAACAGTGGTGAGGCCTGGGATCCCCGCCTGGTGGCCCAGCTGAGCCAGTCTCACATGTCCCCCAGCACAGTTCCCTCCTTGTGCAATGGAGAAAGATGCCCGATCCTACCCCATCACTCAGCAGATCCACTCAGTAATCCCAGATCCCTGTGGATTACCCTCACTGCTTCCTTAACGCATACATATGGAATTTAGGAACATGGTACTGGCGATCCTACAGGCAGGGCAGCAAAGTAGACACAGATGTAAAGAACAGAATTTTGGACTTAGTGGGGGAAGGCGAGGGTGGGAAGATTTGAGAGAATAGCACTGAAAGAAACATGTACATTACTGTATGTAAAATAGATGACCGGCGCAAGTTCGATGCATGAAGCAGGACACCCAAAGCTGGTGCTCTGGGACAACCAGAGGGATAGGGTGGGAGGGAGTTTGGTGGGGGGTGTTCAGGATAGGGGAGGCACACATGTATCCCTGTGGACAGTTCATGTTGATCTATGGCAAAACCATCACAATATTGTAAAGTAATTATCCTCCAATTAAATAATTTTTTGAGAAAGTAAGTAAAGTGTGCTTAGTCACTCAGCCCTGTCCAATTCTTTGCGTCCCCATGGACTGTAGCCCACCAGGCTCCTCTGTCCATGGAATTCTCCAGACAAGAATACTGGAGTGAGTAGCCATTCCCTTCTCCTTTTGCCATCTGAGCCACCAAAATATCCTCAATTCTACAGTAGCCAGAAAAGCAAAAAAGCATACTGAGCATCTTTACTCCGGTCTGTCTCTTCTTCAGAAGTCACTGATGGGGAGATCCAGAGTACGAAAGGATCACAAGGCAGAGTTATCCAAACAGACAGATGGCAGAATCAGAAAGGTTCTAAGGATGCTCAAGTCTCTGCAGACGTACTGGTTTCCCTCAAGCCCTGAGGGGGGTAAAAAAAATTTCAGCCTAGACTCTCACTTAGCCATGCTTAGAAAATGGCTGATATTGCGGCGAAAACCAGAGCTGAGTTAGCTCTTAGGAGGGACATTTTCACTGCAAGAATATGAGGCATGGGATACTAAATACAATTTTTAACATGTCTCCCTCTAAGAATATTTAAGAGCGAGCAGAGATTTTGACTATTTTTCCTGAGGTTAGAAGAACAGTTCTGTTTTGAACCACACAACTCCTGAAAAGTGGCAAACTCTGTAAGATTTATTGGTAAAGACAGCTGCCTACTCTGCCAAGGAGAATGAAAAATATCCCAGCATACACCATAAAACAAGTTAATACCCCATTATGATCACAACCAGAATGGCTTTCCCATGAAAGAAAGTTGGACTCTTTGGCATACATGGCTTCATTCTGTGATCTTTCTGTATCGATTTATCCTGCAAGGAGATACCCCAACAGGTTTTCGGACATCAGTACTGATTCATCTGATGAGGGCAGCAGGTCCTGTATTATTCAAAAGCAGCATAATCTTCTACTTGATCAGGCAAGTAAATATCTGTTGGGTTGATTTCAACGGACCACTGAGCCTTTATGCTGGGAGAGCAGAGGCTGTGGAAAGTCTGTGTGTCTCAAACATCTACTCTCTCCAGCCCCGATACATAAAACAAATCACAGCACCAGATTTTTTTTACGAAGTCCATCTTTGAATCAGCCTTTCATACGGCTGATAGCTGCATCTATAGTTATGCAAACACTAACACAGAAAGGGAAATGTTAAATCGGCTAGTATCCTCATGGTGCAGAGGTGGTGAACACCAACCCTACAGAGCTGCCCAGGACTACCTGGCAGGGATCAGAGCAGGACAGCACTTAACTAGGAAGGGTTGGGGGGAGAGCGTGGAGAGGAAGAGAGAGGGAAGGAGAAAAGGAATGAGAATACTGGTGAGAAGCATCAAGAGGTAATGGGCGGGTGCAACATAGAAAACTAACTTATTCCAGGTTGTAGCTTTGTTTTGTCTGGGACCGTCTCATCCTGCTCTGCCAGGAGCTGGCTTTGACTTTTGCCCTAGATGACAAGGACCTAGACACTGAGGGGTGAGGTGAACATAGACGGACAACAAGAAAAACTATAGCACTTTACAGACCCCAGTGGAGTGAGGAGGCAGGGCCAAATGTTTCCCCTAAGGGAGAATCACAGAAATCCATCACCAGTGCGACCGGACTAAAAAGGAAGCTCTGAAAAGCAGCTGTTCTTTACGATGACATGCACAACCCAGCAGATATGATGTTTCTGCCTGCCCACACAAAAATGAGCACACTCACAAGAATGTGCGCATATGTGTACATGTATTTACAGTAATATACTGAACAAGGAAAGCTATGTGTGCCAACAGTTGGCTCTTTTTCCTCTAAAGAACAAAAGAACACACACGCACACAGTGATAAAGACCAAAAAAGCTGAGTTCTAAAATTCAGTGCTAACTTCTAGAAACATGTAATCTCAGTATTTCCTTGATTCCTTTCCCCTTCTAAGTCTGACTTCCCTCAGTTGGTTTCACAGAAACTAGGTTTTATTTCTTGATGGTAAAGTGCTTCCCAGGTGGCTCAGTTAATGGTAAAGAATCTCCCCACAGTGTAGGAGACCCGGGTTTGATCCCTGAATAGGAAAGATCTCCTAGAGAAGGAAATGGCAACCCACTCCAGTAATCTTGCCTGGGAAATTTCACAGAGGAGTCCATGGGGTCCCAAAGAATCGGATATGACTTAGCAACTAAACAACAACAAAGGCTGCCAAATGCCCACCTTTAAGCTCTGTTTTCTTCGGTCTTACTGTATTGGCCTCCCACCACCCATCAGAGTTTGAGCCATGGAAGGGAAACCAGAGACTCTGAGATCTGGGCAGCTTTGTTTTGTCTGGGACCGTCTCATCCTGCTCTGCCAGGAGCTGGCTTTGACTTTTGCCCAGATGACAAGGACCTAGACACTGAGGGGTGAGGTGAACATAGACGGACAACAAGAAAAACTATAGCACTTTACAGACCCCAGTGGAGTGAGGAGGCAGGGCCAAATGTTTCCCCTAAGGGAGAATCACAGAAATCCATCACCAGTGCGACCGGACTAAAAAGGAAGCTCTGAAAAGCAGCTGTTCTTTACGATGACATGCACAACCCAGCAGATATGATGTTTCTGCCTGCCCACACAAAAATGAGCACACTCACAAGAATGTACGCATATGTGTACATGTATTTACAGTAATATACTGAACAAGGAAAGCTATGTGTGCCAACAGTTGGCTCTTTTTCCTCTAAAGAACAAAAGAACACACACGCACACAGTGATAAAGACCAAAAAAGCTGAGTTCTAAAATTCAGTGCTAACTTCTAGAAACATGTAATCTCAGTATTTCCTTGATTCCTTTCCCCTTCTAAGTCTGACTTCCCTCAGTTGGTTTCACAGAAACTAGGTTTTATTTCTTGATGGTAAAGTGCTTCCCAGGTGGCTCAGTTAATGGTAAAGAATCTCCCCACAGTGTAGGAGACCCGGGTTTGATCCCTGAATAGGAAAGATCTCCTAGAGAAGGAAATGGCAACCCACTCCAGTAATCTTGCCTGGGAAATTTCACAGAGGAGTCCATGGGGTCCCAAAGAATCGGATATGACTTAGCAACTAAACAACAACAAAGGCTGCCAAATGCCCACCTTTAAGCTCTGTTTTCTTCGGTCTTACTGTATTGGCCTCCCACCACCCATCAGAGTTTGAGCCATGGAAGGGAAACCAGAGACTCTGAGATCTGGGCCCATTGGCTCCACAGACCCCTAGTGAGATTGCAGATCCTGCCTCCAGGAGCAGGGTGATTAGCTGCATGCCTGAACTAAGCATCCCTTGTAGCTTCCCTTGTGGCTCATGGGCTTCCCTTGTGGCTCAGCTGGTAAAGAATCTGCCTGCAATACCAAAGACCTGAGTTTGATCCCTAGGTTGGGAAGATCCCCTGGAGAAAGGAAAGACTACCCACTCCAGTATTCTGGCCTGGAGAATTCCGTGGACTCTATCGTCCATGGGGTCACAAAGAGTGGGACACAATTGAGCGGCTCACATTCACTGAACTAAGCAGTCCTCCTGAAAAGCCAAAGTGACTGAAAGCCAGATTGCCATGCCTGCACTTTGTCCATGAGACTACCTTAGCTTCCAAGCCTAACCTCCCTAGTAGCTGATGTGAACCAGGTTGATTGTGTATCCTATTCCCAGGTCCTGTCCTTCAATCTCAACTGTCTGATACACTTTGATACCCTTCCCTGACTTTGCCTTTACCCTTTCTTACCCACATGTGCTATTCCAGCTTGCACTTTTGACCCATCAGCCACTGAGCTCTCCTCTCCAAGGGAGTTTTTCTGTCTTTAGAATCTCCTCCCTTGGGACTTTCCTGTGGTTCAGCCATTAAAAACTTGCCTTGCACATGAGTTCAATTGCTGGTCGAGGAACTAAGATCCCACATGCCATGTTGGGCAACTAAGCCCATGTGTCACAACTATTGAGCCCATGCACTCTGTAGCCTGAGTGCCACAGTGAAAGATCCCCCCTGCTGCAACCAAGACCCACCACAGCCAGAGAAATAAACAACCAAAATTTTAAACACTTGATCTCCTCCTTCAACAATGACTTGACGTTGCAGAATTCTTGACTATCACAGATAACACTCTACCTTGCATATTTCTATTTTTCTGAAAGTAAACAGAGAATATGAGCTGCTTCCCAAGTGGCACTAGTGGTGAAGAATCTGCCTGCCAATGCAGGAGACGCAAAAGAAGTGGGTTTTCTAGATCTCTGGGTTGGCAAGATCCCCTGGAGAAGGAAATGGCTAACCACTCCAGTATTCTTCCCTGGAAAATTCCATGGACAGAGGAGCCTGGTGAGCTACAGCCCATGGGATCGCAGAGTCAGACACAACTGAGCAACGAAGCACACAGACATACAAACAGTAAACTGGAGGAGGAAGTCAAACAAGACTAATTGGAAATGGAGAGGAAGGGAGGAGATACGGCTGAGTGAGGCAAAATCGGGAGAATGGAGTATATGTATCACAGAGGAAAGAAAGCAGGAATGACCAGGAGGGGAGAGTAAGCAGCTAAACCATTTAAAAGGTTAGACCGAGGCTGGCTACGTAAAAGGGCATGTGAACTAAGCTTTTAGCCTAAGCAAGAGTTCCTTGTATTTATTTAACCTTAGAAAACCATCATTAGCCTCAAATAACTGGGATGAGAGGGGGAAGGGTGTGGAAATAAAGGACTTAGCAGAGAGAGGCAAGAGAGAAATACGATTTCCTAAATACCTAGGGGGAAAAAAAGGAAATGAGTCTGAGGACCATCTGTGGGAAAATCCGTAATGGGGAAAGACTGGGAAAATGTTTGGAGAAGTGTCAGAGGAGCAGCAGTCATTCTAACCCTCTCAGGCACAGCCCCTCCACAACAAAGCCTCTGCAGTTCATCCGTCATTCATTAAAAGCGCACCAAATGAGCCTTAAGAGAGAGAGATGGCCTTTCATATTTTTTCATGAATAATGTTATTGATGGTGTCTTTCATCATCACAGAACTGCTCAGGGCCTCAGATAATTTCCAACTCTCTCTGTCCTTAACACAGAATGAAGTGTAGGGCCCCATAGCAGGAGCACCAGGAATGCTAAACATCCATTTACTATTTAATTTTACCAGAGCGTCCCGTCTTTACAAGTCGGTGTCTACCGTAAAATCTCTCTGGTGAGTCAGCTTGTTGCTAAATTCTTATCTTAAGCCCTAGCACAGCTGTGGCATGGCCATAAAAATATAGCTTCTTAAACTATAGAAGTAGAGTCCATGCTCCTGTTGAGAAACAGCCCAGCAGGGTAAGGTTTCTTTTTTTCATCTGAGTACTGTCAGTAAATTAAAACATCAGTCACTAAACAAGATTCTTAGAACCTGACAATGAATAAATGGAATTTTAACAGTGATGAAAGGGCATAACTCAGATGATTAGGAAGCTCTAGGCAGTATGGCCATACATAGATACTAAATATTAATACTGTAATGGAATTTTAAGTTAATTTCAAGTTCAGATCTCCTAGAACTGTTGAAGCTATATTAAGTATTCCCTTTCTGATGAGTTCTTAGTAAAGTGATTTTCTCTTCTTAATCTAAGCAAAAGAAAAGACTTAGAAAAGATTTTAGTTGGGGTTAGTTTTCTTTTTAAACCAAATGTGAAGAGTAAAAATCTGAACCTTGAAAATTCAAATACCCGTTATTAACTGTTGCCTTTTTACACAGAGAAAACATCTTGCATTCACATTGCTTAAGTAGTTATCTGTAGCTTATCAACCTAGAAGCATTTGCACTACTCAGTTTGCTATGGATGAGAAGATCTATCCATGAACAAAGTATATTTTTGTATGAAATACTTAAAAAACAGTTATCCACCTGTGGACCACTTCATTCCCCAAATATCAACAATTTCTTGATATTTACGTAGAAAAAGATGATAAAGCCACAGTAAGAGAAAAATGAAATAAATGAAAGGATGAAAGAAATGAACAGAGGAAGGGAGTAACAAAGGATGGAGGGATTTAGATTTAGAGGAAGAAAAAGAAAATAAGTTACCTTGGGGCCTTCAGTGAAGCCTGTTTATGACCCATTCATTCATGCTTTCTCCTTCTGGAATCAACCTCTAAAGTGCTTTGTGTTGAAAATAACCGAAGTGTGCACACCATGAGTTTTCAGGAACAAGCACAGACCTCTGTCCCCATGAAAAAGACAATTATTCACATCTTTTGTACATCATAAACCTATCCAGATACATTTTTTCTTTCATGAGTACAATTGAGGAGATGAGAAGGAAAAGGCTAGAGATTATGGTGGTAGAAAAGGACCAGCCACATTGATATTTGCCATAGAAGGGCATAATTCAGAGAGACTGAAATAACTGTCTCCAATTTCTACTTATCTCCACACATATGTCCCAGGGTCTAAGTTCTATCTTTAGAAATTGCTCTGCCTCATAAACATTTCTTAGTAAAGACTTCTTATGTTACATCTTTCTGACTAAAAGTAGATTTAATAAGGTTTATTTGAAATACAAAAAATTATATATATTTAGGTTATAAAATGATCAGTTTTGATACATATGCGCATATATGAATTTACACATGTGAAACCATCACTTCAATTAAGCTAATGAATATATCTAACATGCTAAAAAGTTTCCTTGTGCCCTTTTGAAATCATTCTTGAAAAAAAAAGTAATTTAGGTTTTTGTAATGGTGGCTCAGCTGTAAAGAATCTACCTGTACTGCAGGAGACCTGAGTTCTATCCCTGGGTGGGGAAGATCCCCTGGAGAAGGCAAAATGATATTTTTAACATTGTTCTAGTTATTCTAGGTTCTTTGCATTTCTATGTGAATTTTAAAGCAGTTTGTTGATATCTACAAAGAAATCTGCTGGAATTTTGATGGGCATTTCACTTAATAGATCAGTCAGGGTAGATAGACATCTTAATAATACTGAGTCTTCCGACTCATAAAGATGGTATATCTCCTCATTTTTGTGGATCTTTAATTGCTCTCAGCAACATTTTATAGTTTTTAGAGAATAAGTCTTTCATATCCTTTGTCAGATTTATCCCCGAGTACTTCATGTACCGATGCTACTGTAAGTGGCATTTTTAATTTCAACTTCTGGATATTCTTTGCTAGTATTAATATAGAGAAATAAAGTTAATTTTTATATTGATCTGTATCCTGCAAATTTGCCAAACTCAATTATTAGCTCCAGTAGCTTTTCAGTACACTCCATCTTACTTACCACATAGACTATCATACCATCTGAACGGAAAGATAATTTTACTATGTTTTTTCCCATGTAGATGCCTTTCATTTCTTTTTCTTGGCCCGAGTCCACATTTTCTGGTACAATGTTGTGTAGAACTGGTGAGGGTGGGCATCCTTGTCTTGTTAGTGATCTCAAGGGGGACATCATTCAGTTTTCATAATTAAGTATGATGTTAGCTGTAGATTTTTCATAAATGCCCTTTATCAGATTTGTCATAAATGCCTCTATGGTTTTAGCACAGAAGAATTTTGTTTCTATTTCCAGTTTGCTGAAAGCACTTATCTGGAGTAGATGGTAGGTTTAGGTAATTTTCTTTTCTTTGTTTATTATCACATGATTTTTCATTTTTACTTAGATAGCACATTGAATTATATTGATTTTTTAATGTTGAACCAGCCTTGCATTCCTAGAAGAAGCCCCACTAGACATAATGTATCACATCTTTTACATATTGTGTTTAATTTCTTAAACTTTTATTTATAATTTTTGCATCTGTGTTCATGCATGTGTGGGTGTGTGTTCAGTCGCTCAGTTGTGTCTGACTCTTCGTTACCCTGCGGACTATAGTGGGCCAGGCTTCTCTGTCCATGGGATTCTCCAGGCAAGAATATTGGAGTGGGGTGCCATTCCCTTCACCAGGGGATTTTCCCAACCCAAGATCAAAGCCAGATCTCCTGCACTGGCAGGCAGATTCTTTACCACTGCACTGGCAGGCAGATTCTTTACCACTGCACCATGTAGGAAGCCCACCTATGTTCATGAGGGCTATTAATTTTAGTTTTCTTTTCTTATAATATCTTTATTTGGGCTTAAATATCACGGCAATGGTGGTCTCATAGAATGATTTGGAAAGTGTATTAGTCAAGGTCAAATGAGGACAGAGATATTTTTAAACAGGAACGTTTAATATAAAGAATAATGAGCTAAAACAGGCGAGTGGAGTAATGAGGTATTGGCAAACAAGTAGTAAAAAAATGTCTAAATAGGAATAGCAGTCACTGTGTGTATATGTGCTCGGCTGCTCAGTTGTATCCAACTCTTTGTAACCCTATGGACTGTAGCCCACCAGGCTCCTCTGTCCATGGGATTTCCCAGGCAAGAATACTGGAGTGGGTCGCCATTTCCTACTCCAGAGGATCTTCCCGACCCAGGGATCGAACTCATGTCTCCTGTATCTCTTCTGCATTGGCAGGTAGGTTTTTTACCACCGAGATACCTGGGAAACCTTAACAGTCCTTCAGAGCAACCAACAGTCCCTAGGGCTGAAATAGAGCTCCCAAGCAAGAGTCATCCCTGCCCTGTGGCTGAAACCCAGAACTTAGTGAAGAAGGCATGGTTTTAGCTCACTGAGGACAAGCTAGTCTCTATGGTGCACGAGTGCCTGGGTGCTAAATCATTTCAGTCGTGTCTGACTCTTGGTGACACTATGGACTATACATAGCCCACCAGGCTCCTCAGTTCATGAGATTTCCCAGGCAAGAATACAGCAGTGGGTTGCCATACCCTCTTCCCCAGGGGATCTTCCTGGCCCAGGGATTGAAGAAACGTCACCTGCACAGGCAAGCGGGTTCATCACCACCAGTGCCACCTAGGAAGCCTAGTCACTGTGGTACACATAAGTAAAAGCTGATAGAAATCTACCTGCCAGGGAAAACCAATCAGAGAGTCATGTCTCCCTAGGGGTACTCCACTATAAAACTGCTGAGGGAGAACTGGGAGAATCTGCTGGCAAGAAAGAGCTGGGAACACCACACTGCAGGAGCCAGGAACGAAAGAAGCCTGGCTTTCTTCTGGAGCTTGCTGCAGGAGACAGCCCCAACACCAGGCACTAGGGAAGCAGTGCCTACAAGGCCCAGATGCTTGAAGTTGTTTCATTTTTTGATTCTCTTTTCTCTCCATTTCATTTTCAGTAATCTCAATTGCTACTTGTTCAAAGTCACCAATCTTTTCTTCTGCAATATTGATCGTCCATTAATCTCATCTAGTATATTTTTCATCTTACACATTCTACTTTTCATTTAGAAGTTCAGTTTTGGCCTTTTTAAATGTCTTCCATGCCTTGATGAGTTTTAAACATAGGGAATACAGGACATTAACGTTCTTGTCTATTAAGGTCTATCATCCATGTCATGTCTGAGTCGGTTTTGATTGATTTTTCTATTTTTGGTTGTATGTTCTTGTTGCTTTGCTTGTCTGGTGATATTATTGGATATTATGAATTTCATAGTTCTAGGTGTTAAAAATATTTGTTTTTCCATAAATATTCTTGAGCTTCATTCTGAAACACAGTTAAGAAACTTGGAAACAAGTCTCCTGCAATTGTGTTATACTTTCACAATTTAAAAAAGGAATAAAAAGAAAGCAGTAGGGAAAAAAGATACTTGGAAACAATTTGATCCTTTCAGGGTCTTGCTTTTAAGTATGAGACAGATCAGTGTTTAATATAGGCTAATGTTAGTCTCCCAACTAAGACAAAACCCTTCAAAATACTCAAAGCTTATGCCTCATGAATTATGAGATTTTCTGCCTTGGCTAGTGAGCCATAACCCCTGCCCTGGGGGAACACTGGAGATGTTTCCGTTTTACTCCTTCCACATGGTTCTTTCCTGGAGTACACTGATTCATACCCAGCTGTAGACCTGAGCTGGACTGTCAACCATTCTCTGAAGTTATCTGTTTCCGTTCAGTGTTCCCCTCCTGAGTACTGTTCCCTGCAAACTTTACCTGCTCTGGACCCCTGAATCTCTAGCTCTGTCTCTTCAAATTAAGGGCACTGATGGGCTCTACCTCTGTTCTCCCTGTCTGTATGTGTCCTGCAAACTCTCTCTGGGCAGTAAACAGGGCAATCACTGTCCTTCATTGCTTGATATCCAGTGCTTTGTAAACTGTCATCTGATAAGAATTGCCTTTTTTTAGTTCCTTCAGGCAGGATTATGAAGTCAGCCCCATTATTCTATCTTGGTCAGAAACACATATCTCAATATATCCTTTCTTAAAATAAAAATATCTGCATGGTAACACCCAAGTCCTCAATCAACCAATGTTTAATAAATTAGATTAAAACATCATTAAGAAAAAGATTGTGCTGAAATGAGACCCAGAATTAGATATTCACTCATGTTTCCAGGGGTCCAGAAAGATGAACACTGGTGTAGGAGGTGAGATAGTGGCTGCACCAGAACCTCAGGTACATTTCAGATCTTCTTGACTTGACTCATTCCACACAGTCTTCGCCATTTTATGGCTGAAAACTGACAACGTGCTGTTGTAGGACTAACCTACGGGCCTCTTCCTTCCTGCTCAAGGGCTTCCATGATGCCACAGCAGGGAGTCCCCCCAGAAGCCTGCCCAGTACCCATACATATGCAACCTGAAGGGAACTATGGAGAAATCCCTTCCTTGTCTTTCACTTGAGCAGATGTTTCTATGGCATCTTCCATAGTAGTTTTCAAGAGGTCCTGTTGAATTTCACACCAATTGCCTATAGCAATGGCCAACTTAGAAATAGATTCTCACCTTGGCCTTCTCTCACTTCCCATTTCGCTCCCTGTGGCAGACTGATCTACTGGCCTCAATTCTTCACTTGTCTTTAGTAGTTTTTTATATTCACATCCATGCTGGTACTCATGGTGGGCAGATTATACTTTTCCACACTATGATTTTTCGACTTGGTTCAGCCAGGGGCTTCTGTTAAGCAGGACACAAGTAGAAGCTTGAAATATTCCTTCTTGGGCTTCAGCCATACCCATGTGGAGAAGCATTTACCCACTTCCCTTTCAACTCAGGTCCTAGAATGAGTCATATGAAGCAGAACTATCCCAACTGGCCCCAAATGATCCAATGATACATGAGCAAGAAATAAATGCTGCAGGCCATTGGTGCTCTGTACTTGTTAAAATGCTATAAAAGCTGGATGACATCAAAAGAGGTACCTACAAGTAGGGGGCTGCTGGGACACAGCCTAAAATATGTGGAGTTGATTTTCAGATGGATAGAAGGCAACAAAGATACTGCCTTAGGACCCATGTCTGGTGATAATGGTGCAAGGATATTTTAATGATCACAGCCAGACAAGATCAAGGCAAAACCTTATACCCTCAGGGATGAAGTTCTGTAATCCAAGTCAATGCCCCAACAAGTAATGATGAAGAAGCTAAAGTTGAACAGTTCTATGAAGACCTACAAGACCTTTTAGAACTAACACCTAAAAAAGATGTTCTTTTCATTATAGGGGACTGGAATGCAAAAGTAGGAAGTCAAGAAACACCTGGAATAACAGGCAAATTTGGCCTTGGAATGCGGAATGAAGCAGGGCAAAGACTAACAGAGTTTTGCCAAGAAAATGCACTGGTCATAGCAAACACCCTCTTCCAACAACATAAAAGAAGACTCTACACATGGACATCACCCGATGGTCAACACCGAAATCAGATTGATTATATTCTTTGCAGCCAAAGATGGAGAAGCTCTATATAGTCAACAAAAACAAGACCAGGAGCTGAGTGTGGCTCAGATCATGAACTCCTTATTACCAAATTCAGACTCATTCAGACCAGCCAAACTACTCATCAGAAGTATAGGAAGTATAGAATGGGAGGTGAAGGAGTGAAGACTGTAATTGTTTCACTTTTTTTAAGTCTCTGCAGATATTGTAAATGGTAAATGGACAAGACTGAACACTTCTTATGCATTGCTTTAAATCCTTCTGGCCTTAACTCATTCCAGACCTTGCTACAGCAACTAGTTCTGGGCTAAGACCAAGTTTGTGAGCAAGTAAATTGATAGCGCCTCACCTTGGCCTATGGCATGTACTGTCCTTCTGACTTCTTAACTCAGGGCTTCCCCGATGTCATCATATGAAAATTTAGTGGTTACGCATATGCAAATAATCCAGAAGTTCAGGGGAGTTACTGCCCCAGAGACCACACTAAACTAGCTGGGGGACAGATCTGACTTAGAAAGTCCTGTGGGACTGCACCATCAGATGTTACTAGAAGCAGGTAAGTTAACCATATAACAGCTTTCCTTCGTTCACTGCGTAGCACCCCTTACTCCTGCCCCCAAGATCACATTCCAAGGAAGTTGTCTATACACCTGATGCAAATAAACGAATCATTGAAAAAGACTCTGATGCTGGGAAAAATTGAAGGCAAGAGGATGAGATGGTTGGATGACATCACTGACTCGAAGGACATGAGTTTGAGGGCACTCCAGGAGATAGTGATGGACAGAGAAGCCTGGCATGCTGCAGTTCATGGGGTCACAAAGAGTCAGACACAACCGAGAGACTGAACAACAACAACACAGACTGAGATTCTGCTTTGAAGAGAACCCAGGTCAAGACTGTTTCACAACTGAAGAATGCCTAGCGCCAGTGACTGAACTACCAAAGCCTCTGAGAAGAAGTATGTATACTCACTCATTCATTTAGTCACTCAACAAAAAGACTACTATTGTAAATAGACTGCTCTTATCAAACATCCATTCTAGTAACAGGGGTCAACAATAAACATGCATATTATGCCAAGTAGTGTTAAATGCTAAGAAGAAAAATAAAGCAAAGTAGTAAGAGACAGAGAAAGATAGATTCATTTTTTCAAGTATGCTCATTAGGTCCTCTTTAATAAGGTCACATTTGAGCAGAGAAGTGAATGAAGTGAAAAAAAACTGGTCATGACTCTGTTTAGGTGAAACACATTCTAAGAAGACAGCCTGGTAAGTGAAAAGGCTCTGAGGTAGAGACACGTGTGACAAAGAAAGAGAGAAAACAGAAAGAAAGCTAGCGAGAATGGTGGAGAAGACTCAGCAAAGAGGAAAGAGAAAGGAGGTAAATGAGAAAGATGGTACAGGGCCATATTGCATAATTCAGACCAGCCAAACTACTCATCAGAAGTATAGGAAGTATAGAATGGGAGGTGAAGGAGTGAAGACTGTAATTGTTTCACTTTTTTTAAGTCTCTGCAGATATTGTAAATGGTAAATGGACAAGACTGAACACTTCTTATGCATTGCTTTAAATCCTTCTGGCCTTAACTCATTCCAGACCTTGCTACAGCAACTAGTTCTGGGCTAAGACCAAGTTTGTGAGCAAGTAAATTGATAGCGCCTCACCTTGGCCTATGGCATGTACTGTCCTTCTGACTTCTTAACTCAGGGCTTCCCCGATGTCATCATATGAAAATTTAGTGGTTACGCATATGCAAATAATCCAGAAGTTCAGGGGAGTTACTGCCCCAGAGACCACACTAAACTAGCTGGGGGACAGATCTGACTTAGAAAGTCCTGTGGGACTGCACCATCAGATGTTACTAGAAGCAGGTAAGTTAACCATATAACAGCTTTCCTTCGTTCACTGCGTAGCACCCCTTACTCCTGCCCCCAAGATCACATTCCAAGGAAGTTGTCTATACACCTGATGCAAATAAACGAATCATTGAAAAAGACTCTGATGCTGGGAAAAATTGAAGGCAAGAGGATGAGATGGTTGGATGACATCACTGACTCGAAGGACATGAGTTTGAGGGCACTCCAGGAGATAGTGATGGACAGAGAAGCCTGGCATGCTGCAGTTCATGGGGTCACAAAGAGTCAGACACAACCGAGAGACTGAACAACAACAACACAGACTGAGATTCTGCTTTGAAGAGAACCCAGGTCAAGACTGTTTCACAACTGAAGAATGCCTAGCGCCAGTGACTGAACTACCAAAGCCTCTGAGAAGAAGTATGTATACTCACTCATTCATTTAGTCACTCAACAAAAAGACTACTATTGTAAATAGACTGCTCTTATCAAACATCCATTCTAGTAACAGGGGTCAACAATAACATGCATATTATGCCAAGTAGTGTTAAATGCTAAGAAGAAAAATAAAGCAAAGTAGTAAGAGACAGAGAAAGATAGATTCATTTTTTCAAGTATGCTCATTAGGTCCTCTTTAATAAGGTCACATTTGAGCAGAGAAGTGAATGAAGTGAAAAAAAACTGGTCATGACTCTGTTTAGGTGAAACACATTCTAAGAAGACAGCCTGGTAAGTGAAAAGGCTCTGAGGTAGAGACAAAGAAAGAGAGAAAGAAAGAGACAAAGAAAGAAAGAAAACAGAAAGAAAGCTAGTGAGAATGGCGGAGAAGACTCAGCAAAGAGGAAAGAGAAAGGAGGTAAATGAGAAAGATGGTACAGGGCCATATTGCATAGGACCTTAGAGGGTCTGGGGGCTTCCCTTGTGGCTCAGTCGGTAAAGTGTCTGCCTACAATGCGGGAGACCCGGGTTCGATCCCTGGGTCGGGAAGATCCTCTGGAGAAGGAAATGGCACCCCACTCCAGTACTTTTGCCTGGAAAATCCCATGGACGGAGGAGCCTGGTAGGCTACAGTCTATGGGGTCACAAAGAGTTGGACACGACTGAGCGACTTCGCTCACTCACTCACTCAGAGGGTTTTAGGGGAAGGTTTGGAGTAAAAGGATGCCATTTAGAAGGAAGAAATAGCAGGAAGCTGTCAGAAGGCCATGGCAATAACATACATAAATGAGGATAGAAAACTGCTCTGTGGCATCAGTGGCAGAGCTGGTAGGAGGTAATTGAATTCTGGAAACATTTGAAATATGGAACAATCTGGATATCTCAGTGGGTTGGATGTGGGTTTTGAAAGAAGGAAATCAGTCATGAACCTTCTCTGATTTTTGGCTAGAAGAACTTAAAAAGTAGAGTTATCTTTTAGTGAGACAGGTAATTTCATTCTATAAGCTCAGACAGGCAACAGGCAAGGAGCAGATGGCATTCTTCTCAGCCCGGTGCTCCTTCAGCTGCTATCTTTCTCTTGCCTCACCTATCCTAACAAGGCCTGCACTCAAAGGAAACTGTTTTACCAGAACCTAACTTACTTGGGGGAAGGAAACTACCCAATTCAGACCCACTAAAAACCCAAGAGTCATGGGATTATAAATGCTTTCTCTCACCTACATCTTTCACCACATCAATAAAGCTTCTTTATCATAGTAGGAGATTAAAGCTCTAAGTACTCCAAGATCCAGACTCTGTTTAAGACATCTCTAGTGATACCCAAGGAAAACAGAGAAGACAAAACCAAGGACCTTCGGAGAAATTTTAATCTCTGCCTCTACAGCTACAACTAACGATAAACACACCCTCACCACTAGCCGGATTATGTCTGGCTTTCAACAGAAAATATAAGACATGCCAAAAGACCAAGAAAAAAAAAAATTTAAAGGGTCTAAGCAAGCATCAGAAAGCAGATTTAGATATGGCAGAGATGCTGGAATTATCAGACCAGGAACTTAAAATAACTTTGATTAAAGGTTATAACAGAAAAGTAAACAATAACAGGCAAAATGAAATGAATATTATAAGCAGGGAGAGTAACCTATAAGAAAGAACCAAAAGGAAATGCTAAGCAAAAGTCCTATAACAGAAATGAAGACTGCCTTTGATGGGCTCATCAATAGACTCAACACAGCTAAAGAAATGTAGAGCAGACCATGTGCTTCTCAATCTGAAATTATTCAATGGTTTTCCTCACTAAGAATAAAAGTGGAAGGCTTACAGTGGCCTGTAAGGCATACAAGACTTTCCCCCACTCCACACCTTCCATCTCTGCTTCATCCCCTATTGTTCTCCTCCTCACCTGCTCACTCCACTACACTTTCCTTCTTGCTATTTCTAAACATGCCAGGAATAGCTCAACATTGAATGTTACTACCTCTGCCTGGAATGTTCATCCCCCTGATATCTGCACAGTCATCCCTTCTCCTCATTTTAACATGCTACACAATGTACTCACTAATTTTGTTTAGCATTTATTGTCTTTCTCTTTCACAAATCCCCTGCTAAAGCCACCCTGCTCTAGTATATAAATTCCACTAGAGAATAGATTTGTATTTATCTCTTTTGTTCTTTGGTGAGCTCCAAGAACCTAAAATAATGTGTGGCATGTAGTAGAGGTGTAATACAAACACTTAACTAAAAAAGTAATGTATCAGAGCAACTAAAGATATCAAGCAAATATTAACAGAACAAAGGAGAGAAAGAGATAGCAATACAGCAATAGCAGAAGGTGTTAATACCCCATTTCCAAGAATGGATAGATCTTCCAGAGCCAAAACCAATAAGAAATCAGTAGACATAAACAATACTGTAGATAAAATAGACCTAAAAGACATATATAGAACAATCTGCCCAATAGCAATGGAATAGATATTCTTTTCAAGAATATATGGGACATTCTCCAGGATAGATCATATGTTAGCCCCTAAAACAAATCTTAACAAATTGAAGCTAGAGATCATGCCAAGTATGTTTTATCACCACAACTGATGAAAGCAGAAATCAATAACAGGAGGGAAACTGTAAAATTTACAAGTATATGGAATTAAACAAACATTCCTGAAAAACCAATGCGTGAGAGAAAAAATCAGAAGTCAAACAAGAAGTTAAAAATATCTGGAGACAAATGAAAATGAACATAAAACTTACCAAAACTTATGATGTGAAGCAAAAGCAGTTCTAAGATGGAAGCTTATAGCAATAAGTACCTTTCCTAAGAAAAGAAGAAAGATCTTAAATAAATAACCTATTTTCACATCTCAAGAAACTAGAAAAAGAACAATAAACTAAATGTACATTTAGCACAAAGAAGGAAATAAGAATGATCAGAAAAGAAACAAAATAGAGATGAGAAAAACAGTAAAGTAGATTAATGAAAATAAGACACAGTGTTCTGAAAAGATAAACAAAATTGACAAACTTTGGGCTAGACTGAGAAAAAGAGAGATCCAAATAAGTATAAGCATACTTCAGAGATATTCAGATTTGGTTCCAGACCACTGCAAAGCAGATATTTATGTATATCTATGACTGATTCATGTTGAGGTCTGACAAAAAAACAACAAAACTCTGTAAAGCAATTACTCTTTGATTAAAACATGAATGAATTTTTCAAAAGCATGTTTACACTGCTGCTGCCGCCAAATCACTTCAGTCGTATCCAACTCTTAGCGACCCCATGGATTGCAGCCCACCAGGCTTCTCCATCCATGGGATTTTCCAGGCAAGAGTAGTGGAGTGGGACGCCACTGCCTTCTCTGATGTTTACACTACAGTCTATTAACTGTGCAATAGCATTATGCATATAAGAGTTATGTTTACACTATAGTCTATTAACTGTGCAATAGCATTATGTCTTAAAATGCAATGTATATACCTTAATTTAAAAAAAAACACTATATAGTTAAAAAATGATAATCATCATCTGAGCCTTCAGCAAGTTATAAACTTTTTGCTAGTGGAGGGTCTTACCTCAATGTTAATGGTTGTTGATTGATCAGGTTGGTGGTTGCTGAGGTGGTGGGGACTGTGTGATTTTTTTTTTTAAGTAAGACAGCAGTGACGTTTGCCACACCGATTAACTCTTCCTTTCACTTGAATATTTAGAGGCCACTGTAGGGTCATGGAGAAGGAAATGGCAATCCACTCCAGTACTATTGCCTGGGAAATCCCATGGATGGAGGAGCCTACTAGGCTACAGTCCATGAGGTCGCAAAGAGTCAGACACAACTGAAGGGTCATTAATTGGTCTGATGTCAATATTCTCTCAGGGAATAGGGAGTCCAAGGAGAGGAAAAGAGATGGAGGAATAGCCAGCCAGTGAGGCAGTCAAAACACACATTTATTGTTTATCATCTTATATAAACATGGTTTGTGATACCCTAAAACAATTATAATAGTCACATTAAAGATCATTGATCACAGATCACCATAAGAAATATAATGTTAATCAAACAGTTTGAAATCATGTGTGAATTACCAAAATGTGACACGGGGACACAAAGTAAGCAAATGTTAATGGAAAAATGGCAAGAAAAGGCTTGCTTGATACAGATTTTCCACAAACCTTCAATCTGTATAAAACAAAACAAAACCAGTACCTATGCAGTAAAATAAAATGAAGAATGCCTGTATAAATAAAGAGAAGACATTACAACTGACATCAAAAAAATACAAAAGGTCACAGAGACTATCATGAATATTTCTATAACAACAAGCTGGATAACCTAGAACAAATGGTAAGTTCCTAGAAACATACAACCTCCCTTCTTCTGAATTATGAAGAGACAGAAAATCTGAACAGACCAATAATACTAAGAGACTGAACCAGTAATCAAAAAATTCCCAACAAATAAAAGCCCGGGACCTGATGGCATCACTGGTAAATTTTACCAAACATTTAAAGAAAGTTAATGCCAATGCTTCTCAAACTCTCTCAACAACTGAAGAGAAGGGAACCCTACCAAACTCATTTACAAGAGAAGTTTCACTCATTACCAAATTATAAGATAAGAAAACTACAGACTAGTGTTCCTGATGAACACAGATGCAAAACCCCTCAGCAATATACTAGCAAACTAATTCCAGAGCATATTAAAAGAATTATAACCCATGACCAAGCAAGATTTAACTGAAGGATGCAAGAGTGGTTCAACATACATAAATGATGTAATACAACACATTAATAAAATGAAGGATAAAAATTATAAGATCATCTCAACAAATTTCAGAGAAACATCTGACATAACTCAATGCTCTTTCATGAGAAAAATTCTCAACAATAAGTACAGAGGAATGTACCTCAAGAAATAAGTACCATATTTGACAAACTCATAACTTCTAATATCATATTCAGCAGTGAAAAACGAAACCTTTCCTCTGAAAAGGGGAATCAGACAAGGATGTCCACTCTTACCACTTCTATTCAGCATGGTACTGGATGTCCTAGCCAGAGCAAGTAGGCAGGAACAAGAAATAAAAGGCATCCAAGTTGGAAAGGAAGATGTGAAATTATCCCTTTTTGCAGATGACGTAATCTTATATAGAGAAAACCCTAAAGATTCTACCAAAAAACTGTTGAAATAAATAAATTCAGTGAAATTGCAGGATGCAAGATCAATGTACAATATTTATTTGCACTAACAATGTACTAAGTGAAAAAGAAATTAGGAAAATAATCCCATTTACAGTAGCATCAAATAAAATATTTAAAAAAAGTTAACCAAAAAGGTTAAATCTTTACACTTAAAACTATAAAACATAAGGAAAGATATTTGGGAAGACACAAATAAATGAAAAGATATCCTATATTCATGAGTTAGAAGAATGAACATTGTTAATGTGTTTATACAAACTAAAGGCATCTATAGATTCAGTGAAACCCCTATCAAAATCCCAAAGCATTTTTCATGGAAATAGACAAATATCCTAAAATTCACATGGAACCACAAAGGACTATAAGTAGCTAAAGTAATCACAAGCAAAAAAAGTTAAAGTTGGAGGCATCACATTACCTGATTTCAAAATACACTATAAAGCTAAAGTAACCAAAATAGCATGGCACTAACATCAAAATAGATATATAAAGCAAGGGAATATAATTAAGTTTAAGAATTAAATTTTCTTTAAAAAGGCCAAGAAAACCTGGGTAGACATTTCTCAAAAGAAAATATACAAATGGTCAAAAGATATATGGAAAGATGTTCAACCTCACTAATCACCAGAGAAATGCAAATCAAAACCATACATTTATGATCAACTGATCTTCCACAAAGTTGCCAAGAGTATATAGTGGGGAAAGGACAGTTTCTTTAAAACATGGGGCTGGGAAAATTGGTTCTCTGCATGCAGAAAATGAAATTTGACCCTTATCTCATATCAGATACAAAAATCAACTCAAAATGGACTTAAGACTTAAATGTGACAGCTGAAAATATAAACTTATTAGAAGAAAACATATATGGAAATTTTGATACTGGCTTGGGCACTGATGTTTTTGGATATGACCCAAAAAGCACAGACAACAAAAGCAAAAATAGACAAATGGGACTTCATCAAACTAAAAAGCTTCTACATAGCACAGGAAACCAACAAAGTGAAGAAGCAACCTAAGGAATGAATGACAGTAAATATTTGTAAACCATACATCTGATAAGGGATTAATATCCAAAATATATAAGGAATTCAAACAACTCAATAGCAAGAATTAAGTTTAAGGATTTAAAAAAAAAAAAAAAGACAGGCCAAAAAAATCTGGGTAGACATTTCTCAAAAGAAAACATACAAATGGTCAAAAGATATATGGAAAGATGTTCAGCCTCACTAATCACCAGGGAAATGCAAATCAGAACAACAATGAGATGCTACTTCTGCCCTGTTATAATGACTATTATCAAAAAGACAAAAGATGACAAGTGTTGGTGAAGCTGTACAGGAAAAGGAATCCTGTACAACTGTTGGTAGGAATGTATGGAAAGTATGGTGATTTCTCAAAAAGCTAAAATCTCAATTCTAGGTATTTATATGGAAGAAATGAGCTTCTGCACAACAAAGGAAACTATAAGCAAGGTGAAAAGACAACCTTCTGAATAGGAGAAAATAATAGCAAATGAAGCCACTGACAAACAACTAATCTCAAAAATATACAAGCAACTTATGCAGCTCAACTCCAGAAAAATAAATGACCCAATCAAAAAATGGGCCACAGAACTAAATAGAAATTTCTCCAAAGAAGACATATGGATGGCTAACAAAAACATGAAAAGATGCTCAACATCACTCATTATCAGAGAAATGCAAATCAAGACCACAATGAAGTACCATTTCACATCAGTCAGAATGGCTGCGATCCAAAAGTCTACAAGCAATAAATGCTGGAGAGGATGTGGAGAAAAGGGAACCCTCTTACACTGTTGGTGGGAATGCAAACTAGTACAGCCACTATGGAGAACAGTGTGAAGATTCCTTAAAAAACTGGAAATAGAACTGCCATACGACCCAGCAATCCCACTGCTGGGCATACACACTGAGGAAACCAGAACTGAAAGAGACCTGTGTACTCCAATGTTCATCGCAGCACTGTTTATAATAGCCAGGACATGGAAGCAACCTAGATGTCCATCAGCAGATGAATGGATAAGAAAGCTGTGGTACATATACACAATGGAATATTCAATTCAGTTCAGTTCAGTCGCTCAGTCGTGTCCAACTCTTTGCAACCCCATGAATTGCAGCACGCCAGGCCTCCCTGTCCATCACCATCTCCAGGAGTTCACTCAGACTCACATCCATTGAGTCAGTGATGCCATCCAGCCATCTCATCCTCTGTCGTCCCCTTCTCCTCCTGCCCCTAATCCCTCCCAGCATCAGAGTCTTTTCCAGTGAGTCAACTCTTCCCATGAGGTGGCCAAAGTACTGGAGTTTCAGCTTTAGCATCATTCCTTCCAAAGAAATCCCAAGGCTGATCTTCAGAATGGACTGGTTGGATCTCCTTGCAGTCCAAGGGACTCTCAAGAGTCTTCTCCAACACCACAGTTCACTCAGCCATTTAAAAGGATACATTTTAATCAGTTCTAATGAGGTGGATGAAACTGGAGCCTATTATACAGAGTGAAGTAAGCCAGGAAGAAAAACACCAATACAGTATACTAATACACATTTATGGAATTTAGAAAGATGGTAAACATAACCCTGTATGCGAGACAGCAAAAGAGATACAGATGTATAGAACAGACTTTTGGACTCTGTGGGAGAGGGAGAGGGTGGGATGCTTTGAAAGAATGGCATTGAAACATGTATACTATCATGTAAGAAATGAATCACCAGTCTAGGTTTGAGACAGGATACAGGATGCTTGAGGCTGGTGCACTGGGATGACCCAGAGAGACGATAGAGGGAGGGTGGTGGGAGGGGGGTTCAGGATTGGGAAGTCATGTACACCTGTGGTGGATTTATGTCAATGTATGGCAAAACCAATACAGTATTGTAAAGTAAAAAAAAAAAAAAAAGATAAAAAAGAGCACAAAAATAAATAAATAAAAATAAAATAAAAAAGGAATATATCCACTGAATTAGTTAAAATCCAAAAAGCAAGGAAAGGTAGATCACAGAAGGGTGAGAACAAGCACTAGTACAGAAGTCAACAGAAAGAAAATTGGAAAAAACCATTTTGAGGAATTTGAGTACAAGAATTCCCCCTAACACACACACCTTATCCGTAGGCATCCCTGGCCATAGGCACCAACTTGGCCCAGAATCAGAAATTTGGCCTCATGGAAATAGTAAAGGAAGAGGGTAGTTGGTTTTATGCACCAACAGCCTAACTGGTCATTTTTAAATAAACTGTTAAAATAATATAGACCTGAGGGAATAGATGTCACCTCGTCTATTTATCTAATATTTGCAGACTGGTGGGTGAGACATTAAAATCTGCCATCTCAATACATTCTATGAGGTCAACTACATGAGTCAGTTGGGAAGACCTTTCCTACCTCTGGTGTTAAGTAAAACTGCAGTGGTGTCTATACTGTCTGAGGTTTAGTGCTGCTGAGAAAAGATCAATATAGAAATAACTCTGACAACACTGCACAAACATAAACCCCCAAAGCAATTTGTTCTAATTCCACAATGGGGGTTACATAGTACACTTTCATGTCATATTTTCACTACCAAATTTAAACAGGAAATTATGTCTAAATCAACTCCAGGGGACTTCCCTGGCAGACCACTGGTTAAGACTCCACACTTCCAATGCAAGGGGTGCAGATTCAGTCCCTGGTTGGGGAACTAAGATCCCACATACTGTACGGTGCAGCCAAAATGAAATAAAACAAAATAAATAAACATAAATCAACTCTATTATAGAGCTGAGGACTAGAGATCTAATAGGATAGGGTGAAGGGTAACACTTTTGCAAAATGATTGCACTTCTGATTTTTAATGTATAGAAGTCATTCCCTGATTTTAAAAGAACATTGCCATTTAGAGAACAAAAGAGTTTTTCTTAATAAGAAATAATGTAGGAAATATACTGTAGCAGAACAGTCTCTAGGCTGAAATTAGATCTCTCTTCTAATCCTCAATTTACACTCATACCCTATGTCACTAGGGAAGTTGTTCAGCCTACTTAAATCTCGTTTCCCTCCTTGTAGGATAAAGATGGTTATACCTGACTTGTATATTTCATATTGCAATTATATTCATATTATAATCAACTGAGATTATATGAACATGTTTGGGAAAATGTAAATTATACTTGATAGTTTTGTATCTTTGCAATATATTCTATACCCAATATTACATTTAATTATGAAACCACAATGAATATACAAGTTATTTTTATATAGTGTTTAACATTATGAACAGAAGTCATGACATGATTCAATAGATCACATGTGACTGGCACATTAATTCCCCACCATATGGAATATAGCCATTTAAGCTAAATTTAAAGAAAATCATATTTTAAGGCATCATTTTTTTCCTTTCAAAGAAGACATCCAAAGTGGCCTTCAAAAGTGCACTAAGCAAGGAATAAACAGACGTAGGACAGTCATAAAATTGCTTCAGATTTGCACTTCATGGAACTTTAATGTCACAGAGTGCAGTCATAAGTAGTGAATATATTTTCTCTAGCTATCTACACTGCTGTAAAGACACAGTGAAATATATCTTTATCTTGTTTGATAGCACTTGGTAAATATTGTTCACTTAATAGACATTATAAATTACTCATGGCCATGTAGGAAAAAGAAAGTAGGCCTTTATAACTATGAAGTAATCAAACAGCTATATTTAAAAACTTGGAGGCCATAGTCATAAAGTGTGATTTAACTGAGGATTTTATGGTATACTCATGAACAAGTAAATCAGATTCTGCAGTGTTTATCTCTGATAACTTCTGGTTCCATAACCCATTGCCCAGAAATGGGCTGCTATAATTAACCTCTAATCCAGAGATACAATAGGCAACCCACAGATAATAAAAATGATAAGAGATTCCCCATCTTTTGGTGTCAGTGAGGGGACACTTTTGAACTTATTTCCTTGATCAAATTTCAGATCTTAAAGGGAGAAAAGGGGAACAATATCTGAAATACTGTGGATCTTTTCAAAATTCTTATTTATATATGAAATATTATTTTTCTGAAAAAAACTGTCAAAAGTTATTCATGGAGCTTAAATATAAACAGATCTTAATCTACTTAGGGTTCCGCTATTAAATAAAAATACTTACATTATCTAAGGAATATCCTAAAATAATTGTTGGCAGACTTTTTCCATAAAGTCCACTTAAGAATATTCTAGGCTTTGGGGAAGCCATTCAATCTTTGTCACAACTACTCAACAGCCACAGACAATGCTTAAATGACCAAGCATGGCCAGGTTCCAACAGAACTTCATTTATGGGCACTGAAATTTGAACTTGCTTTTGAATTTGGCTTCTCGTGTACTATGAAATATTCTTTTTTATTTTTACCTACCATTGAAATATAAAAGCATTCTAAGCTCTGGTGCTCTATAAAGACAGGAAGCATGCAGGATTTGGCCTGAGAGCTACTGGTTGCTAACTCTTGGTCTAAGATATTACAGAGTGTTACTCCCATGGACAGAGATATTTTTCTCAAAGGCTGTGGGTTTTCTACATTTATTTAATTTTTGGAAGAGGAAGAAAACCTATGTCCTTCTTCTATTATAAGCACTGATGTTGTAGCCACACGTTCCGGGAAGCAAACTCACTCAGAAGGACAATGCAGATGGTGGAGTGCAGTTTATTACACCGGCGGCCCAATGCAGAATCTCCTCTTAGCCAAGGACCCCAACCAACTTTTGTGAAAACCTTATATACCCTAAGTGTACTGCTCAAGCCCACATCCCCAAATCCCTTAAACCTAGCCTGGAAAGTGTTAAAGGGAGACACAATCAGGTTACAGCCATGATTCATAATCAAGGGTCAGCTGGTTATACATTGCAGCCTACACCAATGGGTGCCATCACAGGGGATTAGTACATTCTTTTTGGCAACGGGAAATCTTGGTATAGAATCTGGTGGTTATCAGTCCAGGAGGCCCGTTCGGCCATAGGTATGTTAGCCCCATGGCTACCAGGCACATAGTCCAAAGCTCACTGAAAGTACAAGATGGAATTTCCTTCTTTTTCAAGATGGAGTCAGCTGAGCCTATTCCTTTCCTCCCGCATTGATGATGAAATCACTGAATCAGCATGGAAGCTGACTTAACCTATGCAGGGAAAGCAGGTATAAACTACAGTTTACAGAATAATCCCATCACCCCCAAAATCTCTCCATGTTATCCATTTATGAAATTATATCCTCTCTACCCCAATACACATTCCACTGTTCTATTCTCTATCACTATAGGGTTGTCTTTTTGAGAATATCATAGAAATAGAATCACAGGGTACATAACCTTTTCAGAATGACTTTTTTCACCAAGCAAAATGCCTTTGAAATTCATCCAAGTTTTGTGTGCATCAATTGTTTCTTCCTTTTTATTGCAGACATGTTTAGTGTTCCATTATATGAAGGCTCTATGGTTTGTTTACCCATTTGCCCACTGAAGGACATTTCCAGTTATGAGTGATTATAAACAGGGCTTCTATAAATATTCATGTATAGGAGTTTATATGTGAACATATGTTTTCAGTTCACTTGGAAAATTATCTAAAAATAGGATTGCTGGATCAAATGATAAGTATATGTTCAACTTTACAAGGAACAGGGCCATACCATTTTGTATTCTATTTACTTTACATTCTCACCAGCACTTGGTATTATCAGGGTTTTTTGTTTTTTAAATTTTAGTCACTGTAACAGATATGTGATGATTTTAATTTGCTTTTCTCCAGCTGCTAATGACATTGGGTATCTTTTCATATGTTTATCATCCATATTTTCTCTATAAGTGATGTCGGTTTAAGTCTCAAACCAACTTTTAAACTGGTTTGTTTTCTTAATGTGGGGCTTTGAGAGTTTTTTATATGTTCTTGATACAAGTTGTTTGTTGGATATGTGATTTGCAATATCTCCTCCCTGTCTCTAGCCTGTCTTTTCATACTCTTAAAGTTATTGGTTTTGGTAAATTGTAACATGTAGGTTTTCTCCATTGGTATCATATCTAAGAACTCTTTGTCTAACTCCAGGTCAAAAAGATTTCTAATGTTTTCTTCTAAAGATCATACAGTTTTTTTGTTTTTGTTTTTGTTTTTTTAGGCTACACTGTGCAGAATCTTAGTTCCCTTGACCAGGGATTGAACCCAAGCCTCCTACAGTGGAAGCGTGGAGTTCTAACCGGTGGACTGCCAGGGAAGTCCTTGCATTTTATTTTTAGATGTTTGATCCATTTTGTATTAAATTTTGAATGAGAAATTTAGATCAAAGTTCTTTTTTTTACATACAGAGGTCCAACACCAAGAGACTATGCCTTCTCTGTTGTTTTGCTTGGCACCTCTGTCAAAAACAAATTAGCCATATTTATATGTGTGTCTATTTTTAGACCCTGGGTTTTGTTCTACTGACCTAGTCCTTCATAAATATCATGCTATCTTTATGTTGCAGCTTTAGAGTAAGTCTTAAAATTAGGTAGTATGATTTTTCCAAACACAGTTCTCTGAGACCTTCTTTCTTTCCCTATTTTTAATACTAACTATGTCTGCTGTTCTGATTGGGAAAAGTTATCTGTCTTCTAGTTCACTGATTTCTCTCTTATCTCCATTCTGCTATTATGCCAACAGGTAAGTTTCCAGTTTTCGTTACTGTACTTCTAGATTCTAAAATTTTCATTTAAGACTTCTCTGGTGGTCCATTGGCTAAGACTCCTCTCACTCTGAATGCAGGAGGCCCAGGTTTGATTCCTGGTCAGGGAACTAGGTCCCAAGTGCCACAACTAACAGCTAACCGGCCACAACTAGAGACCCTGCATTCCACAGCAAAGATGGAAGATATACTTGCTTAGACTTTCTACATTTCCATTTTTTTTTTATTCATCCTTACCTGTTGGAGCATTTTTATAATAACCACTTCAAAGGCTACATCAGATAATTCCATATCTGCGTCACCTTGTCATCAGCACCTATTGACTGTCTTTTCCCACGTGAGTTGAGATTTTCCTGGCTATCTCTGTGCCAAGTAATTGTCAGTTATATCCTGCACATTGTGAATATTATAAGATTCTGAGTATTAAATTCTATGGAACTCCTTGCTTCAGTAGGCAAGCAGTTTCGTTAAATTTAAATCTCAGGTTATGATCTGCTTCCTACTGCTGCTGTGGTTCCAATGTCAGTTCTATTTTCAGTCTTTGTGATGCTCCTTGGGTCTATCTTGTATCTGCTATCCACTGGCCAATCTGGAATCTGGGCAGTGTTCTATCATGTAATTCAGTCATCTTCAAAATCTACCATTTACTGTCTCAAGTAGGATACTCACATGTGTGGCTTAGCTGTGATCCCTGGAGCTCATACACATCTTTATGGAGTCCCTTTCCCAAGCTCCTCCCTCTCTTAGATCTCTTCAGTTCGCTTTGGTTCACTGAAGCTCCCCTTTTGGATCCCATTTTTAGGAAATGGGGGCTTTTATTTTAACACTGCTTTGCACTTCTTGAGACTGTGTCACATCAGGGCCAAGATGTAAAAAGATAGGGTAAGAAAGAAAATCAGTATTTGTCCCACGCTCTTGAGGCCACAGGAAGGAACTTACCCTCCCTCAGAGCCAGGAAAGGACAATTGAAAAGTCCACTCTTGGAACCCTCCTACACTCGACCTCCTACATCTCTTTTCTCAATTGATTCTGGTCTTGCCCCATAAAAACCGGAACTGGGAGTATGACAGAGTTCGGTGAATGCCATGAATCTTTCTGATGAATAATCAAAATGGAAGATGGTTCTGGGAACTCCCTAAACTTGAAACGGGTGCCAGAAGGGAGGATGGTTTGTAAACTGTACCTCAGCATAACATTCTCTGCCTCCTAACTGGATACATTAAAATTGGGGTCAGCCAGAGATGCGGTTGTCTTTGAATATAGTTTATGAAACTATCCAGGCATCCTCAAGACTCAGGCTTCATCCCAGAATGGAGAAAGAGGGTGTCAATGAAAATCCTTCCCAGGGAATCCTGGTAGACTCCTGGAAGTAAAACCATGGCCACTGGGATTCTTAATATTTTCTAAATAAGTAACAAAACAGAAGATAGCAGGGTGTTGGACAGAGTTTATAAGTTGATTGCTTTATCACTGTCCTGTTTAAAAGCCTTCCCTAGCCTGCCATATCTAAGTAATAAATCATTTCACATTCTCTGTTCTCTGCGATCTAACCTCAAACCAGTTTTACATCCTGCTGCTTCCTTCCACCCTGTCCCAGAGACTCCTACCCCACTCTTCTGATTTAATGGTTTATGGTGAGGTTGTGGCATTAACTTAACTTGGAAGTTTCCCACACAACTCTAGTAGGGATCCAGGAGAGATAAGCTCTAATGCTTAATTTTGTAGCCAAATAAGATTACTGTTTATTATATTATATAAACCTAGTATAATGCCACATTTTTTACCTCTGGAAATCCATACATTCTTGAAGGTCCAGCTCAAAAGACAAATTTTCCAGATAGCCGTCCCTGATCAGACTAGACCAAAATTAAGGTAAATTTCTCCAGGTTCCCAGAGCATTTTATTTGCATGACTCCACAGTACTTTTCACAGTCTGCAATGTAATATACCTGAGCAGCTGCAATGTAAGAAAAGTATAGACCCAATATCAGCTCTGTGAATTGCCCTGTGATTTTAGTAGTCAATTTTCAGTTCTCAAAGCTTTGAATGCTTCATCTATAAAATATGAAAAAAACAAATGATTATCTTACAGTGTTATTATAAGGTTTAGATAAGACACTTCTGTTATCCCCAGCCTTCTTCATGTCATAGCACAAAGGAAATATAACTAAACAGTTTTTTGGTGAAAGATATTTTGGCAAGAGCTAACAGGCTGTGAGCTCCACCTACTCCAGGCCTCTCCCAACAGTTCAAAGAGTCAAGATCAGTATCTGGACATACATATAATCCACTCAAGAAACACTGATTGGCTGCCCACTGAAATCACATGGAGACATTTAAAACAAATGATTGGATATTATCCCCAGATTTATGATTTAATTTGTCTGGGAACAGCCTAGGGCATTAAGAGTTTTTAAAGGTCCCCAAGTGATTCTCATATGCATTCAAGATTAAGGATCACCGTTCATAAAAATATGGATCAGAAACATCATTAAGTAAAACTCCTAGGTTATAAACCTCTTGAGGGTGAAGAAGGCACACTGTTCATTTCTATAGAACATAACCCAATCCCCAATCCTCACCAACATTACCCCTTCAATAAAATAGATGTTTAATAAATATTTTTGGAGTTCAATTTAATTCAACAGAGAAATACAATTTAAAAGTTCAGTGTGCATTGTGGAGATCACTGGAGAAATCATTTCCAAAATACAGCAGACATTATCTAGTGGATCCAGGACCCCTGCAACTCCAATTGCCATGCTCTACCTACCTCTTATATGCACAGTGTCAGCTCCCAGGCTTAGTAAAACAGGCCCATGTCCCCATATCATCAAGATGTCACTACTGTTTCTCAATCTAACTATAGAAAGTAAAATAATAAAATGATGTTAAAGAAAGGAAACATTACATATAGCCAGGAATGTTTTCAGGTATTGTTCTTTAAGTGCAAGAAAGCTGAGCATCTCTAAGTCTTTAAAATTCATGCTTCTCAACTCATGTTCTTGGGTATGATAGTAAAAAGGATTATCTCTTATGGAATTTGCTTCCAGTGTTTGGGAAGCTTGAAAGAGAGGGAAGAGACTTGTCACTAATTCCGGTTCTGATTTCTAAAATTACTTAATGTAAACAGTCCATCTTTATTAATTCATCAGAAATGCTAAAACTCATAATTAATTTCACATATATTCAAAAGACCCTAGATATATGTCTATAGAATACTTTCATGTAAGATAATAGGTTCAACTAACCATTAGCCAAGAAGATTAGAGAAGTCTGTCTAATCAAAGCTATTATTTTTCCAATAGTCATGTATGGATGTGAGAGTTGGACTATAAAGAAAGCTGAGCGCTGAAGAATTGATGCTTTTGAACTGTGGTGTTGGAGAAGACTCTTGAGAGTCCCTTGGACTGCAAGGAGATCAAAACAGTCAGTCTTAAAAAAAATTAGTCCTGAATATTCATTGGAAAGACTGATGCCACAGCTGAAGCTCCAATACTTTGGCCACCTCATGTGAAGAACAGACTCACTGAAAAAGACTGATGCTGGGAAAGATTGAAGGCAAGAGGAGAAGGGGATGACAGAGGATGAGATGGTTGGATGGCATCACTGACTCAATGGACATGAGTTTAAGCAACCTCTAGGAGTAGTGAAGGACAGGGAAGCCTGGCAAGCTGCAGTCGATGGGGTTGCAAAGAGTAGGACATGATTGAGTGCCCAAACTGAACTGAATTGATCACAAATGAAGCATTCTATCTCTGTCTAAAAGTATGAAATACATCAGGATAAGCCATGTAAACAAAGTAAAATATGTAAATGAGGATCCCTACCCCATACACACACATACATACAAACCTCAGTTGTTATTTGTGCCATGCAGAGGAAACAGAGATCAAAAGGTCAACATCAGCTGGATCATAGAAAAAGCAAGAAAATTTTAGAAAAATATCTTCTTCTGCTTCCTTGACTATGCTAAAGCCTTTGACTCTGTGAATCACAACAAACTGTGGAAAATTCTTCAAGAGATGGGAGTACCAGATCACCTTACCTGCTTCCTGAGAAATCTGCATGCAGGTCAAGAAGCAACAGTTAGAACTGGACATGGAACAATGGACTGCTTCCAAATTGGGAAAGGAGTATAACAAGGCTGTATATTTTCACCCTGCTTATTTAACTTATATGCAGAGTACATCATGCAAAATGCCAGACAGGATGAAGCACAAGCTGGAATCAAGATTGTCAGGAGAAATATCAATAACCTCAGATGTGCAGATGACAGCACCCTCGTGGCAGAAAGTGAAGAGGAACTAACGAGCCTTCTGATGAAAATGAAAGAGAGTGAAAAAGCTGGTTTAAACTTCAACATTCAAAAAACTAAAATCATGGCATCTGGTCTCATCACTTCATGGCAAATAGATGGAAAAAAAAGGAAACTGTGACAGACTTTGTTTTCTTGAGCTCCAAAATCATTTCAGACAGTGACTGTAGCCATGAAATTAAAAGATGCTTGTCCCTTGGAAGAAAAGCTGTGACAAACCTAGACAATGTATTAAAAAGCAGAGACATTACTTTGCTGACAAAGGTCCATCTAGTCAAAGTTGTGTTTTTTCCGGTAGTCATGTACGGATGTGAGAGTTATCATAAAGAAGGCTGAGCACCAAAGAATTGATGCTTTTCAACTGTGGTGTTGAAGAAGACTCTTCAGAGTCCCTTAGACAGCAAGGAGATCAAACCAGTCAATCCTAAAGGAAATCAGTCCTGAATATTCATTGGAAGGACTGATGTTGAAGCTGAAACTCCAATACTTTGGCCACCTGATGCAAAGAACTGACTCATTGGAAGAGACCCTGATGCTGGGAAAGATTGAGGACAGGAGGAGAAGCGGGTGACAGATAATGAGATGGTCAGATGGCATTAGCAACTCAATAGATATGAGTTTGAGCAAAGTCTGGGAGATAGTGAAGAACAAGGAAGCCTGGCGTGCTACAGTCCATTGGGTCAAAAAGAGTTGGACACGGCTGGATGTTTGAACAAGTTTGGTAGGTGAAATACTTGGGTTTAAATTTAACTCTTCTGCCATGTGATAGTTGACATACTACTAAAACATGTTTCTGGGCCTCATATTCCAAATCTGTATAATGAGAGGGCCATGACATTACCCTTGCCCTTTAAGCTCTGATTATGACTTCATAAAATTTCTACAGTAAATGAAAGGACAGCTAAAATTTAGTGAGTGCTTGTGTTTGGAAGTTAATCATGCAATTGCAAAAAAGAAAAACATACCTAAGCTAGCTTAACGAAAAAGCAACTGTTTTGGGAAGTATAAGTAATACTCAAATGCAAGCATTTAGAATAGGTGCTCAGTCACTTAAGTCACATCTGATTCTTGGTGACCCCCATGGACTGTAGCCGCCAGGCTCCTCTGTCTACGGGATTTCCCAGGCAAAAATACTGGAGTAGGTTGCCATTTCCTCCCCCAGAGGATCTTACCAACCCAGGGAATCAAACCTGCATCTCCTGTGTCTCCTGCATTGGCAGGCGTATTTTTTTTTTTTACCACTGGAACACCTGGGAAACCCATATGACTTTCATAAAATTATAGCCCACACAGATTCTTGTTGCTCTTACTTTTCTCTGAGTGTTGCTTTTATTTGTCCTTTCTCTTTGATTTTCTTTGCATTAGTGAAAAATGGCTTCAATGGTTAAAAAGAAAGAAATAGCCAACACATCCCTGGCTGACCAATGACCTCTCATCTTCAGAGCTGAAGACCAAATAATAGTCTCCGTGTCCCAATTACAAGTGACCAGAAAAGAGAGTCTGACTGGTCTACTTAGATCAGCCACCCAAGCATGTCATCTAGGGAGGGAAAGGATCCCATAGCTCTGACTGGGAGGTTGAAGCCCATCCCCACCCTGAGGGTTGTGAATTACAGACACTGTTACAGAAAGTACTGAGGTATCTATTCAGACCCTGGTTGCTGGCCTTTGTATGTGCTGTCTCCATCTTTGCAACAGTCTGAGAACACAGGATTTTAGCCTCATTTTGAAAAATATATGTGATCCTCAATGACTTGTCAAAGGCCACACAGCAAGTGGCAGTTTTGGAGCCCATGTACTTTCAAGCAAAAGGCCTACATCCTTGGTGAAGTTATACAGCTTGGTTGGGTTTCCTATATATTTTGGTTGATAAAGCAAAGGCTTCAAAATGATATAGTTTTTCAACGGTTTTGTCTGATGCATTCTAGGCATCATAAACAATATCTTGATTGTATTTTTTTTAATGAGAAGCAATAACAAGTATTATTGTAAAAAGCTGATAGTTTCCTTTTCTTAGTATAGACTTTACAGGAAGTAACAAAGGTTTTGTATTCAGAAAAAATCATAATAGTTCCAGTTATCTAACACTGCTCTGTGTCAGGCAGAGTTCTAAATGCTTTGCCTATATGTCTCACTGAGGCTTCAAAACAAGCCAATGATGGAGCTACTATTATTATCCCCATTACCCAGATGAAAAACAGACTTGAGAGAGGCTAAGTAACTTGTTGTTCAGTCACCAAGTAGTGTGTGACTCTTCATGACCCCATGGACTGCAGCACGCCAGGCCTCCCTGTCCCTCACCATCTCCCGGAGTTTGCCCAAGTTCATGTCCATTGAACTGGTGGTGTCTCCTACTATATGGTGCTTGAGTGAGCATTTGAATTCAGGTCCACTTGACTCCATAGCTCTTAATCACTAGGCTATGCAGCTGCTCAGACGTAAGCCAGGAAGCACATGAGAGAAATCTGAGTACAAGTAAGTGATCACTAACATAGATGTATTTCAAATTTTACTTTCTTCTATATCTGTCCTTTGCATGCTATGTACACAAATATGGCAGTTATGACAGCATATATTAAACTGATAACTAATACCTGGCATATATTCACAAACACCAGAAATAACATTTTGCCAGAAGTTTTTCATCCAAAATATACTGGCAGTCTGTTCTGTATCAAATCAAGCTAGGTAACTTATATTTTGATGTCTTATAGACAGACAAGAGTCAACTTATCATTTTTCCCCAAGACAGTGATCTGATTTCCTAGGAAAAAAATGAACAGATCTTACAAAGGAAACAAATCTACTTTCTTTTTCTTTGTCTCTGAGAAGAAAGGAGTAAAAGCCTATCAGCTGTCAGCAGATACACCTAGGTTCCTCTGGTTTGTAATTTTTAAAGGACTATAGGCCAGCCTTTATCCTGACACAGAGGCATCTTAAACTCTTACTTTTTTGTTGTTCAGTCGCTCGTCGTGTCTGACTCTTTGCAACCCCATGGACTGCAGCACGCCAGGCTTCCCTGTCCTTCACTATCTCCCAGAGCTTGCTCAAAATCACATCCATCGAGTCCATGATGCCATCCAATCATTTTGTCCTCTTGAACTCTTACTTACCTGGTTCCTTTCTTCAGTAATACCTAAACTTTGCTATACTACTCACTCAGTCATGTCTGACTCTTTGTGACCATATGGACTGTAGCCTGCCGGGTTCCTCTGTCCATGGAATTTTCCAGACAGGAATACAGGTGGCCATTTTCTTCTCCAGGGCATCATTTCAGATCCAGGGACTGAAACCGTATCTCTTGCATCTCCTGCATTGGCAGGCCAATTCTTTACCACTAGTGCCACCTGGGATGGAGAAGGCAATGGCACCTCATACCAGTGCTCTTGCCTGAAAAATCTCATGGGCAGAGGAGCCTAGTGGGCTGCAGTCCATGGGGTCGCTAAGAGTCAGACACG
Source organism: Madoqua kirkii (assembly GCA_006408675.1). NCBI lineage: Eukaryota > Metazoa > Chordata > Mammalia > Artiodactyla > Bovidae > Madoqua > Madoqua kirkii. The sequence continues at coordinate 13,705 of SJYC01130034.1, read as the reverse complement.
ACTGAGCAACTTCACTTTCACTTTTCACTTTCATGCATTGGAGAAGGAAATGGCAACCCACTCCAGTGTCCTTGCCTGGAGAATCCCAGGGACGAGGGAGCCTGGTGGGCCGCCGTCTATGGGATCACACAGAGTCAGACATGACTGAAGTGACTTAGCAGCAGCAGTGCCACCTGGGAAACCCCATACCTAAAACTAGGGACGTATAAATCAGCAAAACAGAGTAGGAAGACTACAAACAAATAAATGAATTCATTTATTTGAATTGTAAAAGCAACCTAATTTAACTTTTGTCACATTTAAGGAAACAGAAATATCAAATGCTTCACCTATCTGTGTTTTGAATTAAGAAAAGATCATCAGGGCTAGGGCTTCCATGGTGGCTCATGGTAAAGAATCCACCTGCCAATGCACAGACATTGGCACAAATTTGATCCAGGACACAGATTTGATCTAGGAGGATCCCACGTGCGGTGGAGTAACTAAGTCGGCGCACCACAGCTATTGAGCCTGTGCTCCAGAGCCCAGGAGCCACGACCATTGATGCCCAAGCGCCCTAAATCCCGTGCTCCACAACAGGAGAGGCCACCGCAATGGGAGGCCTGCACACAGAAACTGGAGAAAAGACTGTGTAGCAACAAAGACCCAGCACAGCCAAGATAAATAAATAGATTTTTAAAAAAGAGTGGATTTAACAAGTATTATTTTCACAAGTAGTCGAACACGGCTTAGCGACTGAACAATAACAACAATGAGAAGTTGTGTGGACCGGTTCTGCTAAGGTAAAAATCACAGAAAGGAGAAAAGAAAACACGGGAGGAAATCAGAGAAAACAACACAATCTAAGAAGGATTACATTAACAGAGACAGAATAAAGCTTTAGTAAAAAGAGGAAAACTCTACTCTTATAGATATCCAGAGAGTTCTAAATTAAAAGAGAAAATAAACAGAGTGCTAGAGGCAAACTGAAAGATAGAAAAGAATATTGGAAAAAAAAAAAAAACCAAGAGACTCATCACTTCAAATCAGCATTACTCAGCATGTATTCAGAGAAGCATGAAACTGCCTGCAGCTCTTGTTCAAACCCAGACTGTTGGGCTGCCCTAAACCTCTGAGTCTGACTCTCTGGGGGCTTGGACCCAGAAATCTGTAACTGACATAATCTCCTCAGTTAGTTCTCAGGCACACTAACACTTATGAACCCCCACTTGAGGATCAACATCAACATGAGTGGACCCCATGGTGCCAAGATGCAACTTCAGAGTTTTACTAAGCCCTAAGCCAAAACTCTTGATTGCTTTCATAATATTTTCCATCTTGAATAGGGATGAAGACTCTAATTGTTTTAAATAGCATAAGTTCATGAATTTATAACGCAAATACTGTGTTCCAAAATACTCTCAAATACTAATTTTGAGAGCATTCTGGGGTCATTTTTAGCAGAGGGGAAAAAAAATCCCACTTCCTGGCTGGATGATGTCAAACATTAAATTTTATATTCACAATTAAGACTGCTTATTTTCTAATCTTTTACAACAGAAAATATCTGAGAAATGTCATGAATCACATGTGAAATTTTATGTTAACATATTTTCTGTTTTACTTTTTGTTAAAGAATGAAAATGTGACAATGTACACAAAATGTACAGTTCAACAACTTATCACAAGGTGAACATCAAACAAGCAAAACTCAGGTCAAAACCAGAAAACTGCCGGTACCTACAAAAGGCCCCTTTCGTTCTCTCCCAATCACTAGTCTGTTTTGCTTCCAAGAAACCACTATTACAACATATTATGATCATGTTCTTGCTTTTCTGACATCATCAAATTTTGGCAAGAAAATGAGTCAAAAGGATATCTTACATTCTATTTTAGGGGTATAAACTTTCACAACAAATCTAAAGTCAGTTTGGTGTCATTTACTAAATGTGAAAATGTGCATATGCAATGATTTCAGTCTGAAGCACATACCCAACAAGAGTGAATGCATTCATGTGTATTGTTCATATAACAAACATACAATAGTCTAAATTCTTACCAACAGAAGAAAGCATAACTAAATTCTGATATATTCATACATTGAAAGAATAAAGCATTATAAATGACTGAAACCACAAAAAATCAAGATGAATTTCACACACATATTATTAAAAGCATAACCAGACACACAAAATACTATATGATTCAATTTATAGAAATTTAAAATAAATATATAGTGTTTCTTTCACATATATTCAGTTTTATGAATAAAATGTTCATAGGATTTATCAGATGTTCAGATTCTATTATGGACTTTCTCCCAAATCAACTATTTCCTAAAGTTAATACTCAGATTTTGAAAAGTCATGTTGCAGACTTCCCTGGTAGCCCAGTGGATAGGAATCTGCCTGCGAAGGCAGGGGCAGCCGGTTCGATCCCTGGTACAGGAAGATTTCACGTGCCGCAGAATAACTAAGCCCGCGCACTGCAGCTACTGAGTCCATGCTCTAGAGCACACGAGCCGCAACTACTGAGTCTGTGTGCCAGAGCTACGGAAAACCACATGCTTGGGAACCCATGCAGCTACTGAGGCCGAGCCCTGCAACTACTGAAGTCTGCACACCCTAGAGCCTGCAAGCCACGACTACTGCGCCTGTGTGCTGCAGCTACTGAACCCATTTGCTTAGAGCCTGTGATCCGCACCAAAAGAAGCCACCATGATGAGAAGCCCTCACACCACGCCAAAGAGTAGCCCCTACTAACTGCAACCAGAGAAAGCCCACACACAGCAACGAAGACCCAGTGCAACCAAAATCAAATAAACAGATAGATCTTTAAAAAAACGAAGGCGGGGGAAAGATCCCTTAAGAAATTAAAAAGTCACGTTGCATTTTGGCTACAATAGTCATGCAGTTTTGCCGGTCTGATTAGTTTTTGCTTTTTTCCTATGTTTCACATAGTTCCAGTGTCAGTTCACGTCTACAATTTTTTCTTGTGTAAAGAGTTCAAACTCCTTCATGAACCCATGTTGACATCATTGTCTAGAATTTTCTTTTGACACTGGAAGAAATGAGTATTTTTTAAACCCTCAAATGCAATAGCTCAAAATGCATACTGCAAAGCCAGCCAAGTTCCATGTATGTTTAAAGTTCACAGATTTTTCCATTCTTAACACAGATTCATAAAAGGAAATTTCATCAATTGTTAATAGCATCATTTATCAAGTTTATTGCGCCAGCAAGTCTGATTTCAGAATCTACCTGGCTGAATGACTTTTGCATGGTCTTCTGGCAAAAATTCATTTTGAAAATTTTGGCACAAGATGAGGATACAAGAAATTGTATACATTCAATACGTGCAGTTCTTGGTATATCAATTATATCTCAATAAAGCTGTTTAAAAAATAAAACACTAAGGAATGAAACATGAGAGCACAAGATACTCCAACTAGCACACATTAACTCTGCAAATTTATTCAGACTGTGAAACAGTAGATGACAGATCCATCCCTTGTTTTCTTTACCAAGTCACTCTCCCTACTTTAGTTATAAGAAAATATTGCAAATCGTATATTCCAGCCACCCTACGAATTAACCAGAATGCTTATGAAAACTGGAAACCAATTCATATTTCATGCTTCCAGAGAACATCCAATTAATCACACCAACAAAAGGATTTTTAATGTACCTGCCATATCTTTGCAACCAACACCTGCTCACCCCTAAGTTCCATGAGCACCTTTCACAGACACAAGTTCAGAATCGGCCTCAGCTTAATATATGTTTTTAAATAAAAAGTAGTCTAATCAGCCTAGTATGTGTTTTGTGTATTTTTTATTTGCAATGACAGCAGTAATACTTATTTATAGTTGGCCTTTTCCAATGGAGAAAACATATATTTATTACTGATATAAACTGTTTCAAAATATTTCATTTCCCTTTTCTTCTCCCTGCAAAATGAAACTTTACCAACACTTAGGCTTTTACCAACATTTCATTTCCAGGGGTGTCTTCATCATCTCCGGGATCATGCTCAGGCTAATTTGACTTCGTTAAGAGCCACTGGGGCCCCCAAGGATCTTACTATGTGGTGGTCCTTCTCCATTCTAAAACCAGAATGTACAGTTGTAAGAGAGGACGGACTCTCATCATTCTGGGGAAAATTTGCATGGCATTCCAGAAAACAGGACGGAAATTTATTTCATCAGTCTCTCCCATGCCGGTGTGACGACTAGAGCCCAATCAGCACCACCCATGGCTAGTGATCTCCCTTCCCACCCCTACCTTCAACCCCCACCATGAAGATTCTACTTCAGTGGTTCCGAAGTAGGGTTCAAGAATCAAGGTTTTCAGAATACTTCTTAGTAACACTGATAAGTAGCAACTCGGGGGACCCAATGAATTAAATCACGCTTGAGAGTTTTCAAAACCTTTATCTTAATTGCTTGTACTTGCTGAACAAATCATAGAAATAAACATGTTCCAAATCAGAGGTTGGAAGCAAGGATTGCCCAGTCCCCACTCCTGCATGCCCAATGGCAGTACACTAGGGTACATGCCTGCTGGATGTTGTTTGTGACATTCTGTGTCTTCCTTGTCCCCAGAGCTCTTGCCAATCCCTCCAGAGCATAAAGCTTGGTAACTACTTTTCTCAGGCTTCCAGACCAGTGAGTTCCAGCTGGACTCTATCAATGTCTGGCAGTTATGCTCAGTTTGGAGGGATGAGAAAGGAAGAAGCCGTGCCTCTCCAGCAGCAGTTCCTGGCAGGTGTGTAGTTACAGGTAGCTAGGTGACTATGGTGTTTGCCATCAACTTCTAGGAGCTGAAAATACCCAAGACCTCTGGTGGTGGCTTTCTTAACATTACTGATCACAAATTTGTCTGCCAGATTCACAATGAGACCAAATAAGCCAAAATATTGGAGTTTGGAGCAGGGAAAGGCTTACTGCCAACTCAAGCAAGGAAAATAGGTGGCTCATACTATGAAACTCCTAAGCTCCCAGAAAGTGTTTCAGCAAAGCATTTTTAAAGGCCAGAGGTGGGGCAGGGGTGGTAGGGGGAGACAGGGGTCTGTCCCAGGGTATGTGATCAGCTCGTGCACAGTTCTCTGATTTGTTGATGGTGGGATAACAAGATGGTTAGCATTACTAATCCTTAGATGCTAGTAGATCTAGGGGCTTATGACCATCAAGTAGTTAATTTCTTCCATTTGGGGGTGGTTTTAGCATCTGTAAAGCAACTCAGAAAGTGTGTGTCAGATACTAATATCTAGGTACTTCAGAGAGGAGCTACAGCAGAGAATAGCAGGGAAGGGTCTGTCCTGGAAAGGCCCCAGAGGGTCTTGCACAGGTACATTAAGATTTCCCAAAAGTGACCTTCCTAACCTAAACCTCTTCCCACTCTCCCACATTTGCAATAGTTATGTCTCAGTCCTCCCTGAATCTGAAGTGACTGCTATTGTCTTGACATGGCCATATTAGTCATATTTATACCTATTATCCTGCAGACTCTCTTGGAGCTGAAGATATTAACCCAGGAGTTTGCATACTGAACTCATAACAGTTACAGCCTGGGAAAGCTAGAATCTCCTAGAAAATGTACAACAAAAAAATCACAAAGCCCAAAGCTCCAGTGGGAGAATACACAGGAATCTATTCCTTGAAAATCCACAGGCACCCTAGTGTGAGCCACAAGAGCAAAGGTAGAAACACTCTTCCTCAGGGGGCTGGTTGTTCCATATTAATGTAGTTTCAGGAAATTTGGTGAACTCCATCCTGGTAGACTCTAACACTATGCCTCAACCCCTCGCTTGATGCACTGTAGGGTTCTCCTATGAAAGTCTGGGGCAACTTCAAAGAAAAGTTTAACTCAAACACTGGAAATCTGAGTATCTTCAAATACTACATTTTCATGGGCTTGGGAAATATTTTTTTCTATTAACTTAAGAAATGTTGGACTTCCCTTGTGGCTCAGCTGGTAAAGAAGCTACCTGCAATGCAGGATACCTGGGTTCAATCCCTGGGTTGGGAAGATCCCCTGGAGAAGGGAAAGGCTACACACTCCAGCATTCTGGCCTGGAGAATTCCATAAGCTGCACAGTCCATGGGATTGCAAAGAGTCAGACATGACTGAGGGACTTTCAATTTCACTTCCTTTCACTTAAGAAATGTTAGGTGATGTCAGATATAAATATATGGATTTTTCCCTTTCATTGGCCAGAGTTAACATATTTTATGTTTTCAAAAGCAATGTACAATTTCAAAAGACAGGAGAGAACCTGGAAAATAACGCTGATTAGTCCACCACTGTTCATTAGAACTTTCTGTGATGATGGAAATGTTCTAAATCTGGTAGCTCCCAGTCACATGAGGCTGCTGAGTACCTGAAATATGGTTAGTGCAACTGAGAAAATAAATGTTCAATTTTAATTAATCTCAATCTAAAATTAAAGTCACATGTGGCTACTGTATTGAAGAGCACAAATTTTTCAAGGCTTTGCAATATGTCTTTGTTGTTAAGTCATGAAGTCGTGTCCAGCTCTTTGTGACCCCATGGACTGCAGCACACCAGACTTCCTTGTTCCTCACTATCTTCCAGAGTATGCTTAAAATCATGTCCTTTGAGTCAGTGATGTCATCCAACCATCTCATTCTCTGTCGTCCCCTTCTCCTCTTGCCTTCAATCTTTCCCAGCATCAGGGTCTTTGCCAGTGAGTCAGTTCTTCGCATCAGGTGGTCAAAGTATTGGAGCTTTAGCTTCAGCATCAGCCCTTTCAATGAATATTCAGGGTTGACTTCCTTTAGGATTGACTGGTTTGATCTCTTTGCAGTCCAAGGAACTCTCAAGAGACCTCTCTAACACCATAATTAGAAAGCACCAGTTCTTCAGTGCTCAGCCTTCTTTATGGTCCAACTCTCACATCCACACATGACTACTGGAAAAACCATAGCTTTAACTAGATGGACTTTTGTCGGCAAAGTGGTGTCTCTGCTTTTTAATACATTGTCCAGGTTTGTCATGGCTTTTCCTCCAAGGAGCAAGTGTCTTTTATTTTTGTGGTTGTGGTCACCACCCTCAGTGATTATGGAGCCCAAGAAAATAAAACCTGTCACTGTTTCCACTTTTTCCCCTTCTACTTGGCATGAAGTGATGGGACTGGATGCCATGATGTTAGTTTTTGGAATGTTGAGTCCAGCTTTTTCACTCTCCTCTTTCAGCCTCATCAAGAGGCTCTTTAGTTCCTGTTCACTTTCTGCCATTAGAACGGTATCATCTGCATACATCTTACAGTGACACAAAAACTGTCATCTTTAAATACATTTAGGAAAGGAATAAAATTACTTAAAACATAAAGCTCTTTACACAGAGTCAGTAATAAATTGATTGCCCATAGAAATTCAGTATATATTTTACTCATAGCTATATGCATCTTTCCAATTTAAAAATTAATTGAATTTTAATTTTTAAAAGTACAGATGAGCTCATTCTTTCAAACCCCTCAAACAATGCAGGGTTACATGAAGCCTCCCCACTCCCACTCCATCAGCTATGTCCATTCCACACATCCTTTGAGGGGAGCCAGAGGAAACACTATTATAGGTTGGATAAGTGTATTTTCAGAATTTGTATATGTCTTTAAACATTATATCATATCTATATATAGATACAATATATATATTCATGCGAGATTATAGCATATTTTACTGTTCCCAAAATGCGTATGTGTGTACAGTTCAGTACAGTTCAGTCACTCAGTCGTGTCCGACTCTTTGTGACCCTATGAATTGCAGCACGCCAGGCCTCCCTGTCCATCACCAACTCCTGGAGTTCATTCAGACTCACGTCCATCGAGTCAGTGATACCATCAAGCCATCTCATCCTTGGTCATACCCTTCTCCTCCTGCCCCCAATCCCTCCCAGCATCAGAGTCTTTTCCAATGAGTCACCTCTTCCCATGAGGTGGCCAAAGTACTAGAGTTTCAGCATTAGCATCATTCCTTCCAAAGAAATCCCAGGGTTGATCTCCTTCAGAATGGACTGGTTGGATCTCCTTGCAGTCCAAGGGACTCTCAAGAGTCTTCTCCAACACCACAGTTCAAAAGCATCAATTCTTTGGCTCTCAGCCTTCTTCACAGTCCAGAACTCCTTCAGAATGGACTGGTTGGATCTCCTTGCAGTCCAAGGGACTCTCAAGAGTCTTCTCCAACACCACAGATCAAAAGCATCCATTCTTTGGCTCTCAGCCTTCTTCACAGTCCAACTCTCACATCCATACATGACCACAGGAAAAACCACAGCCTTGACTAGACGAACCTTAGTCGGCAAAGTAATGTCTCTGCTTTTGAATATGCTATCTAGGTTGGTCATAACTTTTCTTCCAAGGAGTAAGCGTCTTTTAATTTCACGGCTGCAATCACCATCTGCAGTGATCTTGGAGCCCCCAAAAATAAAGTCTAACACTGTTTCCATTGTTTCTCCATCTATTTCCCATGAAGTGATGGGAACAGATGCCATGATCTTCATTTTCTGAATGTTGAGCTTTAAGCCAACTTTTTCACTCTCCACTTTCACTTTCATCAAGAGGCTTTTTAGTTCCTCTTCACTTTCTGCCATAAGGGTGGTGTCATCTGCATATCTGAGGTTATTAAGCTTCAGCTACTAAGTGGGACACCACTTAGCAACTAAACAACAACCCGGATTCCGGTCACCCCGTTTCTGCTCAAAATATCAGCTCAAAGTATTTTAGGATATCATGGTTGTGAGAGGTGGACCATAAAAAAGGCAGAACACCAAAGAATTGATGCCTTCCAACTGTGGTGCTGGAGAAGACTTCTGAGAAAGCCTTGGACAGCAAGGAGATCAAAGCAGTCAACCTTAAGGGAGATCAAACCCTGACTATTCACTGGAAGGACTGAAGCTGAAGCTCCCGTATTGTGGTCATCTGCTGCCAACAGACGACTCATTGGAAAAGTCCCTGATGCTGGGAAAGATTGAGGGCAGGAGGAGAAGAGGGCGTCAGAGGATGAGACAGACGGCTGGACAGCTTCACCGCTGCAATGAACATAAACTTGGGCAAACTCCGAATATGGTGAGGGACAGGGAGGCCTGCCGTGCTGCAGTCCATGCGGTGGCAGAGTCGGACACGACTGGGCGACTGAACAAATACCCTAAAATACGTGAGATATGCGCACGGAGAACAAGGCTGTCAAGAGGATAAGGAGGGCTCAATAGTCTAAAAGGGATGGGTAAGGTCAAAGAAGCCTGCGGACAGCAGCACTTCCCCAGGCAATGGTCATTAAAGCCAGCCAGCCAGCCGCCCGCACTGCAGCCCACGTGCTCAAGACGCGGCCGGGCCCCCGCAGACGGCGCCGCGGCAGAGCGCCAGGGGCGGGGGCGTGGAGGGGGATGCAGCGTCCGCCGCCCGCCCGCCTGCAGCCCCGCTGGACCCGCCCGGCTCCCCTCAGCGAGGAAAGCTACTACTGTGCGGCACTCGCGGGCCCCAGCGTCCCGCCCTCACCGGGAAACACCCACAGGCTGAACTGACTTTTCTTCCTCCAGAGTCAGAAAAATCGAAGTGAAAGTCGCTCAGTCTCGTCCGACTCTTTGTGACCCCACGGGCTGTGTAGTCCATGGAATTCTCCAGGCCTGAACACTGGAGTGGGGAGCCGTTCCCGGCTCCAGAGGATCTTCCCGACCCAGGGGTCGAACCCAGGTCTCCAGCACCGCGAGCGGGTCCTCTACCCGCTGAGCCACCGGGGAGGGCCAAGCACGCTGCAGGGGTCAGCAATCGCTTCCTCGCCGCCCAGACGCCGCTGTCCGCGGTGCTGGAGAGAAAGCGGCCCCGCCTCCCCCCCCCCACCCCATACTCCTTTTCCTATTTGGAACCAGTCTGTTGTTCCATGACCAGTTCTAACTGTTGCTTCCTGACCTGCATACAGATTTCTCAAGAGGCAGGTTAGGTGGTCTGGTATTCCCATCTCTTGAAGAATTTTCTACAGTTTACTGTGATCCTCAAAGGCTTTGGCATAGTCAATAAAGCAGAAATAGATGTTTTTCTGAAACTCTCTTGCTTTTTCGATGATCCAGTAGATGTTGGCAATTTGATCTCTGGTTCCTCTGCCTTTTCTAAAACCAGCTTGAACATCAGGAAGTTCACGTATGCATATATATATATGTAAGTAAGTAATGTTAGTCGCTCAGTCATGCCCAACTCTGCAACCCCATGGATTGCAGCTCACCAGGCTCCTCTATCCATGAGATTTTCCAGGCAATAATACTGGAATGCGTTGCCATTTCCTTCTCCAGGGGATCTTCCCAACCCAGGGTTCGAACCCAGGTCTCCTGCACTGCAGGCAGATTCTTTACCAACTGAGCTACAAGAGAAGCCTATAATACATACATACATATACACACACACACACACACACACATACACACACACACACACATCCCTAATTCTTTTTCACAGCTGTGTAACATCCCTAATGTAGACTTTTTGTTTAGCCTATTTGACCACTCTAACCATTCTTCTCTTGCTAGAATTTTAGTTTATGTACAGCTTTTTTTCTACCACAAACAATGCTACCATAAGCATTTTTATAAGTGCTTGTGTACAATTTAAATTTTAATAGATTGCAAAATTCCCCTCTATAAATTAAGTATAATTTATATTTACCATATCTTCCCTGATATTATCAACACTGATGAGTCAAGAAGGAAACTTATTTATGTTATTTCTCTATTTAGTAATGATGGTAAGCAATTTTCCATATGCCTGCTGAATTTCATCTTTTGTGAATTGACAATATAATTCATGTCATTTTTTTTTCAATTAGGAAAACATATACTAAAATACAGCAAGACCATGGCTAAATTATTTTTCCTGGAATATACAGTGCCTTGTATATAGATCTTCATAAATAATTATTGAACAGATGAATAAAACAGCCAACATCATGAAAATCTCTCTCTCAAAACAGAAAAGAAAAATTGAATCCACATCATTTTTAACACAGGTTCCATATTTCAGAATATCAGAGCAGACAGATAAATGATGAGTTTATATCACTACTCTTCGAACTTCCATTATTCTATTAGAGAAATAAAATTTTAAAATCCAACTAAATAAATATTCATTCCATAGCCCCCTTAAGAAATATTTCTGATAGAACTGTTATTCTAACTCCAAGCAATTTTTTTCTCCCAACTTCAATTTCCCTATCATCCCCATAGCAAAATAAGAATGATATTTTAATTGATGTTCCTTTCATACTTTACAGCGTTGATTGCCATATCAGTCTGGATAACTCAAGATCTACCACAAATACTTTCAGATTGTTTCCACTTCTGCCTTTCAATATTTGCTCTTTCCCTTTAAGAGTAACTTTATTTTCTTGGTGAATTTTCTCCTCCCCCATCTCAATTCACGTGGCTTCTAGGAGGCTGATTCCAATTCCAGCCCTAAGGGTGAGTTTAGAATCAAAAAGCAGCCCAGACAGCCAAGTAGAACCAATCCTACCTAACCCCATACCTTTTGCAGGCTTGTAAAGCGACACATTCTTTCTCCAGTGCAAATTCAAAGTGACCAGAAAAAATGCTGTCATTTGATCTAGAAATCTGCTGGAGAATGAAACCAATTCAAAGGCAAGCAAAGTTCAGATGGAGAAGAAAGGGAAGGGAAGAACCAAGTCCTGATACTGACATATAAACCACCAGATCAAGTCACACTTGAAGTCCACATCTACCCCTGAATATTTCAAGTATCCTAAGTGAAAAATAAGACCCCCATTTTGCTTGAGATCATTTGAATTAGGTTTTTGGTTACTTGCAATGGAGAGAAACTCAACTAAAACACTTGGACAGGAGGCATAATTAAAGGATCATTCTGAATTATCCAATATCCAGATTACCGTAACTTTACCTACTCTGGCTCTCTGGTCAGTATATACATTGCCTGAATCTGAACTTCTATCGGTCAGTAAGTTCAGTTGCTCAGCTGTGTCCGATTCTTTCCAACCCCATGGACTGCAACACACCAGGCCTCCCTGTCCATGACCAACTCCCAGAGGTTACTCAAATTGATGTCCACAAAGTCAGTGATGCCATCCAACCATCTCATCCTCTGTCAGCCTCTTCTCCTCTTGCCTTCAATCTTTCCCAGCATCAGAGTCTTTTCAAATGAGTCAGCTCTTTGCATCAGGTGGCCAAAGTATTGGAGTTCCAGCTTCAACATTAGTCCTTCCAATGAACATTCAGGAATGATTTCCTTAATATGGGCTGGTTGTATCTCAAGCCATCCAAGGGACTCCCAAGAATCTTCTCCAACACCACAGTTCAAAACCATCAACACTTTGGCACTCAGCTTTATTTATAGTCCAACTCTCACATCCATACATGACTACTGGAAAAACCATAGCCTTGACTAGATGGCCCCTTGTTGGCAAAGTAATGTCTCTGCTTTTTAATATGCTGTCAAGGTTGATCATAACTTTTCTTCCAAGGAGCAAGCATCTTTTAATTTCATGGCTGCAATCACCATCTGCAGTGATTCTGGAGCCCAGAAAAATAAAGTCTGCCACTGTTGCCACTGTTTCTCCATCTATTTCCCATGAAGTGATGGGACCGGATACCATGATCTTAGCTCTCTGAATGCTGAGCTTTAAGCCAACTTTTTCACTCTCCTCTTTTACTTTCATCAAGAGGCTCTTTAGTTCCTCTTCACTTTCTGCCATAAGGGTGGTGTCATCTATATATATCAGGTTATTGATATTTCTCCTGGCAATCTTGATTCCAGCTTGTGCTTCATCCAGCCCAGCGTTTCTCATGATGTACTCTGCATAGAAGTTAAATAAGCAAGGTGACAATGTACAGCCTTGACATACTCCTTTCCCGATTTGGAACCACTCTGTTGTTCCATGTCCAGTGCTAAATGCTCCTTCCTGACCTGCATAGAGATTTCTCAAGAGGCAGGTCAGGTGGTCTGGTATTCCCATCTCTTTCAGAATTTTCCAGTTTATTGTGATCCATACAGTCAAAGCTTTGGCATACAGTCAAAGGATAAAGCAGAAATAGATGTTTTTCTCGAACTCTCTTGCTTTTTTTATGATCCAGCAGATGTTGGCAATTTGATCTCTGGTTCCTCTGCCTTTTCTAAAACCAACTTCAACATCTGGAAGTTCATGGTTCACATATAGCTGAAGCCTGGCTTGGAGAATTTTGAGCATTACTTTGCTAGCGTGTGAGATGAGTGCAATTGTGTGGTAGTTTGAGCATTCTTTGGCATTGCCTTTCTTTGGGATTGGGATGAAAACTGACCTTTTCCAGTCCTGTGGCCATGCTGAGTTTTCCAAATTTGCTGGCATATTGAGTACAGCACTTTCACAGCATCATATTTCATGATTTGAAAGAGCTCCACTGGAATTCCATCCCCTCCACTAGCTTTGTTCATAGTGATGCTTTCTAAGGCCCACTTGACTTCACATTCTGGGATGTCTGGCTCTAGGTGAGTGATCACTCCATCGTGTTTATCTGGGTCATGAAAATCTTTTTTGTACAGTTCTTCTGTGTATTCTTGCCACCACTTCTTAATATCTTCTGCTTCTGTTGCTGCTGGTGCTAAGTCACTTCAGTCGTGTCCGACTCTGTGCGACCTCATAGATGGCAGCCCACCAAGCTCCCCCATCCCTGGGATTCTCCAGGCAAGAATACTGGAGTGGGTTGCCATTTCC